>APFE031681363.1:119098-146908 GCA_000404065.3 Pinus taeda
TGTTTGTAAGCATATTTCAGTATTTTACATTAATGAAATGAAGTATTATTTCTGTTGCATATCTGTGTTTATGGTTATCTCTGTAATTTGTTACATTCTTGTTTAAATCTAGATAAATGACCTGTAACACTTGAAAAATGACATGACCATGATGAATAATGATAACCGTGAATTTTGAAGAGAGTAGCATAGACCTAAACACACCAACCAATGATAAAAAAAAATTATTTGAAGACCTACTGAAACCATAAAAAACTTTATCTAGGACCTTAAAAAAAACTTGGAAAGAGCACATTTAATCACTGGTGATTGGCAGGATTGACAAACACTAACAGTCGTGACTATGTTTATGTCATGGGAGCTCTTATATCTTCTCTCTTTCATGTTATATGTTTCATACATATAGGAAGGACCGTGACCATGGATCAGCATTTTTTTATTGGTCCTACTTTGACTCCAAGTCAACCATATTCCCTAAATGGTCGTTATATGCATGTGGTATCACCCCCGCCAAAAGTTAATTATGTAGCCACATGTTCCATGCCCACGTTTACTGATGATCTATTCAGTAATATAGTGTATCATGTACTGGGAGAATTGGAGCCTAATATTTCCATTATATCCTTGACATGTATCCCTTCTAGAGCATTGTTCTCCCATCTGATGAGAACCTCTTGGAAGCCATGGCCTCTTATGGTCTATAATCAAGGTTTTTCAAAGCAGAGTTATTTGTCTTATGTCAAAAATGAATCAAGGTTCCTGAAGCAAAGTTCCTTTAATTGTGTCAAGCTCGTTAAAAAATGAAACAAGGTGCCATGTGTGTGGCTCTTTTCCTGTGTCAAGATCATTACAAAATGAAATAAATACCCTTTCAATTCGAGTCTTTGATTAGATATCGTAAATTCCCAGTCGAGTATTTCACTTGATCTCATAAACGAACCTTCATTCCATCCACATGTCAGTAACGAGTAGTCTACTTAGGTGAATGAAATGAAGCTTGGGGGGCATGTACCTTGAATTGAGTCATTATGCTGGGGGCATGCAAACTTATCTTAATCATAGTTTTTCTTTGATTCAATCTTCTGTAAAAATGAAACCAATCTCAAGCATAGTTTTTCTTTGTTTCAAGCTTGTGTAAAAATGAAACTAATCTCAAGCATAGTTTGTCTTCGTTTCATTCTTGTGTAAAAATGAAACCAAATCCAAGCATAGTTTTTCTCATGTTTCAAGCTTCTGAAAAAATGAAACCATCATCAAGTATCCTCAAGCATAGTTTCCCATGTTTCAAGCTTGTGTAAAAATGAAACCATTCCCACTTTGTATCTCGTGATTGCCATTTTTATCATCCTATTTTTGCTAGATGAGCCTTGGTTTTTTTCATTCCATCATCACCATCTCTTTGGCCAATCATACGCTTTCACTTGGTTGTTTTACCCTTTCCTAAGGAAAAATTGCTATGAGTGGTCTTATTAGCCACCCTCTTAACCTCTACATGTTTTGAACAGTTCCATCATGACCGGAACCAGTTGCTACCCTTTATACCACTCGTTCCTCCAGGAAGAGTCCTATTTCAGCTCTTTTAAGACTCCCAAAAGATGAAAGATTTTCGAGCACTTGTCTTTTTCAACTCGTAAAAGTAAATGAAAAGATGTCTAGTCAGTATAAGTTTAACCCTTTTTTGGATAGAGAAAGACTAGTTATGAAAAATGAATACCTTAGTCGAATATGGCTAAGAGGTTCTCTTGAGTATTGTTTTCTACCTTTTTAGACTTAAGAGACTATCTACGAAAAGGGACATCTGGAGTTTTCTTTTCGCCTTTTTTTCAAACTCTCTAAACATGAAAAATATGTTGAGTTACCCCTCCATCGGATTCGTAAAACTAAAACGATGAAGGAATTGTCACCATGACGAAACTGAGCTACTCCTTCATAGGGCTCATTATAAATACTAGGTTGGATTCATCTGAAGGATGAACTTGTACGACAATAATATGGTATCCTCTTCAAGATTGAGATTAAAAATAAAGAGGTACTCACTAGAAATAGTGGGGAAAATGGAAAGAAACATATATATTGTATTTTATATGAAAGGAAGTATGTCTCTCTTGAACATGACACTTATTTGTATCTCGTATCAAGTTTGGGGCATCCTCACTTTTCCAGTTGGCTTACCAGGTTTGGGAAATCCATTTGCCTCTTATTTGTTTATATATTATTGTCACCATGACCTCTGATCCTATTTTGAGTCAAATGTTGCCAAATTATAGAGTCATATCGCTGATATGTTCAAGAGAAGTCCCACCTGCAAATTCAAACCACTTATATCCTATTTGACTTTTTATGCATCAATCTTGAATCACTCTTTCCAACTTTGTAAAATCCTATGTTTCATGTCGATGATGTGGGAAACGTTATGGCCCTCCTTCGACGGATCACTTCCTATCGACTCCAACTCATTATCTGTGAAGATGATCTAGGAACTCGCTTTTAGTACCTTGGAGCTTGCATGCCTTAATGGTAGGTTCTTCGCATTCGACAATAGCTTCACATAACTGGCCTTCGATCAAATAATTCTTCAAGTGTTCAACTTCTGCTTCATTGTTCACACTTGTGGACTGTGTTGTTGTACCTTGAGAGCCATCGTCATCATTGGTGGTTTCTCTTGTGCCTGTTAACGGTTTACATCATTGGCTGGTAATTAGGTGGTTTCTACCATGTTCGACTCCGACACATCTATTCACTTGGTGAGATTTGTACTTTGGTTTGATCGAGTCAAAAGTGAAAACCCTGGGTTTTGTTTGATAAATCCAGGCTGCATGGAGTTATTAGGTATTCATGATTGTAAATATGATCCTTTCTATATGGATTTGTCTCCATGTCGTGGATTTGTATTAAGTGTGATTTGCAGGTCTCCTAATGGTGGTTCTCTAAGTCCTTGCCTTTGCTTGTAAAGAAGCTCAGCCATCACTTCCCATTCTGACTTCATGCTTTAGGGGGTATCTGTTATACAATATTTTGTCACACTCCTAATCTTGTGTCCTGAAGTGTCACACTTTGTGTTGTCAATGTCGCAAGTGCTGCAAAGTGATTAAAGTCACCGCAAACAATGTATTCACCATGAAATGTGCTTGTGGTAATCAACAGAATATCCCTGAGGAAAAGGAAGAAAATTTGCCTTGAAGAATTCTAAAGAACTTGTCAAAACCTCTTGTTTGCAAGCCCAACATGTTTTGGATAACTAGTGTCTAGTGTTGATAACTTGTTACATTATACATTTCTCATATTGCCAGCACGAATTTCAGAAGGCAAAACCGTGCTGGTCCTCTTAAGGTAATTTTTCCCAAAATGAAGGAGAAGCTTCTCTTACTAAAAATCTCGAGAACGACGACGTGGTTTCAAGTAGATGAAGATTAGAACGAGACTTGCCATTCCTGGCCCTAGATCCTCTTTCCATGGATCTCTCCCTTGATATGTGTAACTCCTCCCTCTTTTCATGGATCCTCAACTCCCTCTCCTTCCCTATAAATGAATTTCCCACCATCCACTAATGGTTTGTTTCCATCCTAGTGTTGAATTGTGCCCACATGTTGCCCATTTCTAAAGGAGAAAAGGTGTTTGAAGGCTAAGGCTTGGACTTGGAATCTCACTTGAAGGAGGCTTCCAACATCAAGGTGTCATTGGTTGTAATGCCCCCTTTTTCATCTATTAATAATACAATATATGTTTTCTTTCCATAAATGTGTCCATTATTATCCATTTATTGTAATGCTCCTTGATTTTTTACATAATGTGTATTAGAAAATGTTATGCTTTGCATAGTTTTGATGTCTCCACTTGAGATTTCTTGCAAGCACTCATCTACACCAATGAAGAGGAGATCGTGAGCTTGGAAGCCAAAGAGTCAAGGTCGAAATCAAGGGTATTAACATCAGAGAGAGGTAGGATATTTATCTTCCTTTTTATTTTCTATTATGAATTAGGAAAGATTGCATGTAGTTGTCTTTTGTAGTTGATAGATCCTCCCATAAGACTAGAGGGACCATTTTTGTCTGCAGAAAGGATTGCCTACATAACAAGCATAGGAGATATGGTCACCTTCATTATACAACATTTCCCGCTTTAAATCAATTGGTTTTAGGTGTTCCCATATTACAAATAGAACATGAAGGTGTATGTAAATGTTGTGCACTTGGAAAGAATATTAAGAATTCATTCCTACGCACTGATAGTAGATCCAAATAAATATTAGATCTGATTCATTCTAATGTATGTGATCCTATGTCAGTAAAAACACTTGGAAGATCTTTATACTATGTAACATTTATTAATGGATTCTCTCGAAAATGTGGATCTATCTCATGAAGACCAAGGATGAAGTCTTCACCAAGTTTCAAGAATTCTAGGTTAAAGTAGAAAACTTAACAGGAAAGAAGATCAAGATTTTAAGATCTTATAGTGGAGGAGGATACACTTCAAAGGAACTTATTTCCTTATATAAAGAAGTTGGGATTAAGTGGGAGTTGATTGTTACCTATAATCCACACTAAAATGGAGTGACGGAAAGAAAGAACAGATCCATTGAAGAATATTTCAAGGCTATGATGCATGCTTAAGATTTGTTTATGTTCTTATGGGGATAAGCATCCTTAATAGTTGTATACATTCAGAATAGAATTCATTGTTTAATTCTAAAAGATATGACTCTTAAGGAAGCATTCACTTGATAAAAGCCAAAGGTTAGGGATTTGAGAATATCTGGTTGCCCAATTCACATCCATGTTCCTAAGGATAAAAGGAAGAAGCTAAAACCTTCATGAAAGAAAGGAATATTTGTTGTTTGCAATGAATCGTCAAAGTGCTATAGAATCTATATTCCAAAGCATCGAAAGGTTGAGGCCATTCGAGATGTTACATTTAATGAGAAGGTTGCATATTGGAATGCTAAGCAAGTTTCCATGGACTCCTACAATGAAGTAAAGCATGAGGCTTCTAAGGAAGAAGGTTCAAGTTATTCAAAACAACCTAAAGATCCATAAGGGCCTTGTGAGCCCATTGGACCAACAATTGTTCTTGAGATAGGGAAGAGACCAACATGGCTTAGATATACATTGGAAGAATCAAAAGTACGTGCAACTCCAAAAGGAAAATCTAGAGAAAGTAAGAAACCTAAAAAGGTTCTTTATTTATGTAGCTCGTATGACTAATCTCACTAATGTAGAACCTTCCACTTATGAAGAAGCAACTAGGCAACAAGTATGGAAGGATGCTATGAATGAAGAATATTGATCCATCATGAATAGTAATGTATGGTAGATTGTGTCAATACCTGAAGGGAAGTCAGTGGTAACTTCCAAGTGAACATATAAGATCGCACATGCTGCAGATGGAACTATTGACAAATATAAAGTGTGATTTGTGGCGAGAGGATTCTCCCAAGAAGAGGGAGAAGACTATGATGAGACCTTTGCTCCAGTTATGAGGTATACCTCTATAAGATATATCATTTCCCTTGTTGCTTCACTGGTTTGGAGATTACAACAAATGGATGTAAAGATTGTTTTCCTCAATGGTGTAATTGAGGAAGAAGTGTACACAGAGTAAACTCAAGGTTTTGAGATGCATGGAAAGGAGTCTCATGTTTTCAGGTTGAAGAAGGCCTTGTATAGACTCAAGCAAGCTCCAAGAGCTTGGTATGATCAAATTGGTAGCTACATGACAAGACTTGGATTCTCTAAGAGTGATGTCGATCCAAATCTCTATTTCAAGGTTGTGAAGAATGTGCATGTGATTCTATTGTTATATGTTAATGACTTATTTTTTACAAGTGTTGAGCCTCTCATCATTCAACGTAAGAGGCAATTGGCCTCTGAGTTTAACATTGATCCAAATTGAAACAGGAATGCAACAAATTATAGATATAACCATAAATACATAGATGAAACATAAATAACACTTCATTTCATTAATATCAAATATTGATGTATGCTTACAAACATAATGGAAATAAGACTAGCTCAGGATTTGGTAGCTTATCTCTGAGAAGAGATGTGGCAGCTACATGCCTTTGAACTGTGTTACAATGAGGCTGAAAGGCCTATTTATTATTGAGAAACAATGGAAAACCATAAGCATCCAAAAACCTAACCCTAAGAGATGAAGCCCCAAACTATGGGCCCCGTTTGCGTAAATTGGTACATTAACTTCCCCGGGTCGTAACTTTGGCATACGATCTTCGTTTGAAGTGTACAATACCTCGTTACAAAGATATATCCAAGGACTACAATTTTAGAGTGGCCAAGATTGGTTTGCCTAACATGTTGGCCCCCGTTTTCCCAGAAAAACATTGTTTAGGACCTCAAAACGGCTCTAAAAGTTCAAGACCCGAAAAACTGCCAAAAATAGTAAATTGTGCTACAAATAAGGAAACTGAAAAATTGAAAGAAACAATGGTGTGGGGGTCCAAGTGGAATAGGTGGGTGGCCAGCAATGTCCACCTAGATCAAATATGAAGTATCTTGGCTTGATGCATTATTATTTGGGACTGGAATTATGGCAAAGTCTTCCTTTGTTAAGGAAAGTATGTTATTGAGATCCTTTAGAAGCTTGGAATGATGGACTATAAATCCATGGAAACTCCCACGGTTACTAATTTAAATAATTTGAGAGACTTTGAATCCAAATTGGTATATCCATCCATGTACTGACGACTGATTGGTAGGTGAAAATGTGAATCTAGGTAACACTTTTCCTTATTTTTTTACATTTTCATTTTTTAGGTCTCCGTCAACATTTTCATAGTTAGCAATCATTTTTCTCTAAAAATAAATAAATAGAAAAGTATAATATTACACGCAGTGCATACTATCTTTTCATATTTTTTTCTATTAGTATTAGTTCTCCCAACACTTATTAACCATAAAACCCTAATTCTAAAAAGTGTTTCTCGTTTTCACCTTGGCTCGTTGATGTATTTTATTACTACCAAGATAGACTTTTTCTTTGTAGTGAACACATTGAGCCAGTTCTAAGTGAAACCGAGACATGAACATTGGATTACATCAAAGCACAAATTGAGATGTATATGTGGTATTATAACTTATGGTTTGAGATATGTCTCAAACAGCTATGTACGGTTGTAGGGATATAAAGATTCTGATTGGGTAGTGAGTGAAGATGATAGGAAGAGTACTTTAGGAGTATGCTTTAGTTTTGGATCCACTATGATTTCTTAGATGAGCAAGAAGCATAAATTTGTCACACTCAACACTGCAAAAGTAGAGTATATCACAACCAATGAAGCTTGTGTTGAAGCAGTGTGGCTTCAGAAGTTGTTTGTAGGATTATTCGACCAGGAGTTGGAACTTTCCATGACATATTATGAAAATCAAAGTTGTGTGAACCTTTCAGAGAATCTCATCTTCCATGACAAGTTGAAGCCCATCAAAATCAAGTTCCACTACATCCGCAACACGATGCAAAAGAGAGCAGTAAGGCTCGAGTACATCTCCATTGATGAGAAAACAACTGATATTTTGATGAAGCCTCTATCCATAGAGAAGTTCATATACCTTAGGGATAATCTAGGGCTTGTGAAGATTACCCCCCTCATTGAGAGGGAGTGTTCATATGATAGCATCATGGATACCCATTCTCCCTATATCAAATATGTTTACCAGTTAGGGAGAATGGTTCAGCAAAGGACAATTATTCTCCCTGTATCAAAGGTGTTGACCAGTTGGGGAGAATGGTCCTAGAAGCTTAGGATCACTCAATATAGTGCATAGATTTCAGCATTAGGTCTAGCCTCTCCAGTTTAGATGAGGAGCTCATTTAAAAGCAGGCCCAGTTGCTCATGTGGATTGTGGCCTTTGGAGTTTCACCACAAGTCAAAGAGGTTGACCAAAATCGTGAACCAAGACTAGTCTAAGTGAGGAGTACCAACCAAGATTATGGGCCAATAGTACCAACCATAATTATGATGAGTAGATGATGCTAAATGTTATGCCATGTGTCAAGAGTATTGACTGGAATTATGGGTCAGTGGTACCAACCAGTTGTGGAAATTAGTTGATGTTGATAATGATGTTATTGATTTATGTCAAAGATATTGACTTGATGATGTTGATGATGTCAGAGATGCTGACTAGAAGATGTTGATGGTTTGCCTTATGTCAGCTATAGTGACAATGTTGATGATGATTTTTTTATAACCTTTTGAATCTTTTCAACTTAAGAACACATATGACAGTCATTACGAATAGCTCCCTAGTTAAGAGGGAGTGTTGAATTTTGTAACTATGGTCGGTCTTCATAATGTATATTTTCGACCTATATGTATTTATATTGGTTATTGTAAAGCATTTTTCTTCATGCTAGAGTCAAAAGGAAAATATATTTTTGAGTCATATCCATTTGGATTTTTAAAAGAAAAAAATTGAATTTTTGGCTCCAATAATAGTCAAGTCATCCCAGGCAAAGGAAACACCCATTCACCTCAGTAGATCACTATATATATATATGTAACCACCCCTCCCACATTTACCCAATTTTACCGACCTTCCAGGGTAAACATGAGATGAAGAGTTACTATGACATGAACCAGCCTCCTAGCTCTAGATAAGCAAGTGGGGCCTACAACTGACCATCGACTGACAACCAACATCATTCCATAGGGCTACAAGTACACTCAGGGGCTAAAGATCCACCCCAACTGACAAAACCCTAAGTTGGGGCTCCCTTTCACACAACTTAACCCCCAACCGCATGCATGACAAGGCCTCCATGTGGTTTAAGGCCTCCAACCGCACTCACAAGCCCGCCTCGGTGCAATTGTGACCCAAATTGTCTAGTTCAAAGGGTGTGGTCTCGAGATATTAGCCTAAATTTCAGATCAACCTCCAGACCACTACCTAGAACTTCCTGAAACTTCTCAGAATCATTAATGACATGACAAAAAAGCTAAATATACAAACATGAAGGCAAAACTTCACCTACATTGCCTAGAAAATAACATACATTTCATCAAACACATGGAAAACATGTAAGCTACAGGTCATGAATGCATACATGATCATAAAACTATGAGATTCATCAAAGAATCACCAAGAAGGCCCTATTTCCTCTCCACATATATGCAACGACACTTATTAATCCATACATTTTGTTGAAGTCTGGAATTGTTTCTTTTTTACTATCCTTTTTGCCCTCTTATTTTACCTTATTCTCACCATTTTGTAGCAAATTCAACATGTTTAAGGTCAAGGTCAACTCTCATAAAGGTATTCATCATCCATAATTAAAATCTTTGCTTTGTAATGAATTATAATGAAAATATACTTACAATGACAGAATTACAAACATTTTGCAACTAATATTAGTTTTTGTAGTAATGTTCAGTGTTAGACAGGTTGCAACACTTCAAATAAACGATGAATACTACCCAGAGATGAAAATTGTCTACCATATGGATAACGACCTATCAACACAAGTTGGCAAGCTATGAGGATTGATAGATCTAGAAGTCAAACTCTGCAAACAACATGTAGTGATAAAACAGAGGAATAAAACAATATCAAGTGAGTGAGAGTGAAGACTTGTTCAGCTGTTAGATTTTGGATAGAAATGAATCTCCTATGACTTGCTCTTTAAGTAGAAAGTCATAAATAGATTGAGTTTTAAATCAAATATGTCATGTATATGTCAAAACAACACATGTCATGTAGGCATAAATATCTCAAAATCGTTTTATGAAATTGTATAAAGGATGTAAGTTGAGACTTGAAACATAAGTTTTAGAATATTGAAGTTTATAGTCATTTTATTGTGAAGACCAATATACTTTGTTTCAGTTTAAATATAAGCTACTTTTCTCAATGCGTGCGTAAAGATTTGTGATTACTAGCTGACTTGCACTCATGGGAGGGCCCCTATCAAGCTGTGAGGTTTTGTTTCTAGTTTCATTTTGCATTTCTTATCCTTAGTATTCTAGTTTCTTTCAAAAAAAAATCATTATAGTTGCATTTCTAACAATTATCATTTTGATTAGAAAGTCCCCATAGATAGAAAAACATTAAAAAGATATGCATATTCTTTCCAGCACTTAATTATTTTGTAGCTTAAATTGATTTCTTAATTGTTGATGAAACACTCTTTAGAGGATAAATACGCACACAAGTAATCATTCTCAAGTTGTAAACATTTTCATTTTATTTTCTGCAAGAAGATCCTTTTATGGCAATTTCTCTTTCATGCAATTAATCTAGAATTTCTTTGCTACAATTTAGTATAAGAGTTTCCTTCTGCAAAATAGTGTAGAATACTTTGAATTCTGCAAAATAGAGTTAGATTGTTTCTTTCTTGAAATTTGGCTTTTAAGCAATTTCCTTTCATACAATTAGAAGAAAGTTTTGAATTCTGCAACTTAAGATGGATTTTCAATTTCTACAAAGAAGTGGATTTCAATTCATTTAATTAGGATTTAATATAACTTTAGATTGAAAGAACATGTGCGTAATTACTCTCTATTTTTATCCATGCTTAGAACTATTTTCATTTCAAAATCCAATCAATCCACAAGAAGAATCCTAGCATATATAGTGCACATACATTTCACAAGTACACAGATCTTGGTTGAAATTAATGAAGTAAATTAAGAACAATTAATTTACCAAACATTTTGGTGCCATTGCCAAGGAAGTGTATAGGATTCCATTCTTGCATATCATTTTTAGGAGTTTTTAATTTCAATCAATTTAAAAATGATAATAATAATAGAACATTTATGCATAGAGAAAGAGATTCTAGGGGTAGATTTGTAAGTAGAGATAGAAGTTCGATTCCAACATCACCACTCACTCCACCTAGACTTCGTAGTGCCACACCATCCAACCATACTTGCATTCCATCATTGGCAGGTAGACATAGACTTCCTAAGATGCATAGATCTGAAATCCAACCTAGAGATTCACCAACTTCCTCTACCGAAGTTGTAGTTGAAGAACCTACATCCCCAAAAAAGGAGTAATTTTCATCTCTTCAATAGGAGAACAACTTCTAGGACAATAACTAGAGGTTCCTAGTGAAGAAGAAGAAGAAGAAACGTATTTTAACGTACCATTAGTAGAGGAACCATAAGAAGAGCTAGATAATCCTCTTATAGAACCTTATATTAGCTCTGAAGAATCTACAGTGGTAGGGGAAGAAGAAGGAGAAGTGAATAATGTAGATGGTGGTGAACTTAGGATTGGAGGTGGAAAAGGCAGAGGAGGAAATAAAGGAGAAGGTCGAGGTCGAGGTGGTCGAGGTGGCAAGGGAGAACCAGATCTTTATGGATTTTTCATCTTTGATGAAGACACCACAACCACAATGAAGAACATCTCACCCTCCATCCTCCCTAATTTTCATGGTTTAAGGCATGAGGACCCTGAAACATTTATTTTGAGTTTTAAGTTAGATGTAGAACCTATGACTACTTACTTGATCCTCAAAAGTTGACATTGTTTCCATCAACTCTTAAACATGGAGCACTTACATGGTTTATGGGATTAGAAACACATACAATTAGAACATGGGATGAAATGAAAAATGTGTTCTTAGAAAAATACAAGGATTATTGTATGCCCCATAACCTCAAGGATGAAGTCTTTAAGATTATGCAAAAAGAGGATGAAATCCTTGAAGATCTAGTTGAAATATTTGCTTACAACATCAAAAGAGCTAAGATGTATAATTTGGATGATGAAACACTAAAAGCTCTTTTGTTAATATCCATCAAAGATGAATGGATTTATATTCCTAATTTAATGGGCAAGGGAAATGTTTCACAACTTTAATTTGGAGAAATTTGTGATTTATATAAACATATCTCAAGGGGTAAGGCTAGAACTAGCAAAAAATCTTAGAAACCCTGTGATGCCTAGAATTAATAAATCTGCAACTAGAATAGTAAGTAGAGTTGAAATAGGCAATTTTCTTGATAATTTCAAAATAGATGTCCTAGGGAGTCTTAGTTAAATTTTAAATACCCTTAAGATACAAAACAAGCAAAAATTTGAGAATGATGCTTTATATATTTTCTGTCCCAAGTGTAGGAAGAAACATGCCTTAAGAGAATGTCCCCATGATAGTATAGAAATTTATATCATATGCGTTGAAAATCCTGACACGAAGGAATGCCCTTCAATACTTGGTATTAAAGTTGTTTTTCAAGATGAAGTTGGGACAAGCTAAGCTGAATCTCTTTCTTTCATTGCTAAAATACCATGGAAAAATCAACGATCAAATATGACTCAAGGTTTCAATACTCAATCATATTCACAACCACAAAACAATTGGACTGCACCCATGCCATGGCAACCTTAGCCCCCACAATCTCAAAATCCATCTTGGGCTCAAGGTTTGCAAAATCCTTACGGAAAATTTCTTCAATATCCTCAATTCCAACAACCATATCCTTCTTTTCCACCACAATATTATCCTCCTCAACCAACTCAACTTTCTCAATTTCAAAATCCAAATCAACAACTTTCATAACCATTTCCTCAAAAACTCAATCAACTACCTTCCTAACCACTTCCAAACCCAAACAATAAAAATCAACAAGCTATTTATAATGTCAAAGGACAAAATTTTCAAGCTTGGATGATTACCCCATTACGTCTAAATGATGTTCAACTTAGATCTGCTAGGGTTTTTCCATAAAAGTCACCAACAACAGTGATCCAAAAATATAAAGGGGATGAAGTTCATGAGAAAGATGTAAATCTTGATCAAGAAAACATTCCTCTAAAGGAATATGTTCCTATATTATCAAAGGATGAGCAAATAAAGCAAGCTCCTACAACTCCTCTAGTAGAACAACCTTTTGTTTCTTTACAAGATCCACATTTTTCCTGAAAGGCTCAAAATTGATAAAGGAGTAGAAAGACAAATTGTTTTACCAGATTATGATATGCTAGATGAACTTAAGAATATTTGCATTAAAATTCCTTTATTACAGGTTATAAAGGAAATACCAATATTTGTAAAAACTATCAAGGAGCTATGCATTAGAAAACTAGGAAGAAAAAGAAACGATATTAAAAAAATTCAATTGGTAGGAAAAATTGTTGATATCATGATGGGAAAACCTATTGTTCAAAAATATCTAGATCCTGGTAGTCCCATTGTGAAAATTCATAACAATGGTGTTGAGATTCCAAACACTTTAATTGACCTAGGAGCAACCATTAACTTCACGAGTAAACAAACAATGGAGCAACTTAAGCTTCCTAATCTTCAATATACTCCTACCTTATTACAATTAGCAGATAGATATGTTATCAAACCAAATGGAGTATTAGAAGATGTGTCTGTTTCTCTAGATTGTGGGGAATTTCTTGAAGATTTCATGATTTTAACCCCCAAGAATAATTTAGGAGGCCATCCATTGATCCTTGGTAGACCTTGGCTAGCTACAGTTGATGCATTCATAAGTTATAGATTTGGTGATATGCATATCTCTTATGGAAATTCCACTAAGAAGTTTACCTTGTATCCTACTACAAAAAAAATAACTTAAGTAGAAAGAGAGATTTGGATTGATGATGATAATGAAGACTTTAATGATTTGCAACTAGTTTATACTCTTTTACAATTAGATGAAGAAGATCAGTTGATAAATTTAATGAATAATAATGGTTCTTCTTCATACTGTGAGCAAGATCAAAGTTTTTAAGAATAATGCAATATTGAATATGTATCATCTCATCAAATGGCTTTACATTCTATGGAAAATTTTGGCAATTCTCAAGTATAAAGTTTTCCAAATAAAACATTGAACATTAACAATAATTTGGAAGAATTTCAAAAGAGAAAATTGATACAGATGCTACAAAAACACTCTTTTGCTTATGCATAGGAGTACACGGACATGAAAGGGATTGATCCTAAAACTCGTATGAATCATATTTATATTCAAGAAAATGCCAAACCAGTTAGGCAACCTCAAAGAAGGATGAATCCTAATCTAAGAGAAATTGTTAAAGAGGAATTGCAAAAATTACTTAATGTGAATTTTATCTATCCAATATCAGATAGTCAATGGGTGTCACCTTTAGTGATTGTTCCTAAGAAAAATGGAAAATGGAGAGTTTACATTGATTATAGAGAATTAAACAAATCTACTTTAAAAAATCATTTTCCACTACCTTTTATAGATCAAGTATTAGATACCTTGGCAGGAAAGAAGTATTTTTTATTTTTAGATGGTTTTAGTGAATATAACCAAATCCAACTAGAACAAGAAGATCAATATAAAACTACTTTTACATGTCCATGGGAAACATATACCTATAGGGTTATTCCCTTTAGATTATGTAATTCACCTTCCACATTCCAGAGATTAGTCTTAGGTATTTTTTCTGAATTAATTCATGATTGTGTGGAAGTGTACATGGATGATTTTACTGTGTATGGTGATACTTTTGAAGAAGCTATGGAAAATTTGGAAAAAGTTCTCGTTAGATGTAAAGAGGCAAACCTTTCATTAAACCATGAGAAATATTTTATGATGTTCAATGAAGGGATTGTTTTAGGCTACCATATTTCGGGTGATGGAATTAAATTGGATACGTCTAAGGTAGAAATAATTTCCAAAATTTCAATTCCTATTTGTCAAAGAGGTAAAAAAAATTCTTGGACTTACTAGATATTATAGGAGATTCATTAAAAAAAATCATAAAAATAGACTCTCCACTTTTTAAACTCCTTACCAAACACTGTGAATTTTCTTGGAATTTTGATTGTCATAAAGAATTTGAGACATTGAAACAAAAGATTATTGAAGCACCAATTTTAAGAAGGACCTAATTGGGATCCTCCTTTCCATATTTCCACTGAGGCTTCAGATACAACTCTAGGAGTTGTCTTGGGACAAAAAGATTTAACTCCTTATGACATCTACTATACAAGTAAAAAATTTGACACCCACAGAGTTAAATTACACTGTAACAGAAAATGAGTTTTTAGTTGTTGTTTGTGCCATTAATAAATTTCGCCATTACATTTCTGGTTATGAAACTTTCATTCATACAAATCATTTTGCCATTAGATATCTAATGAACAAACCAATCACTAATGGTAAAATTACAAGATGGTTGTTATTACTACAAGAATTCAACATTACTATTCTTGATAGACTAGGAAAAGAAAATACATTTTGTTGATTTTCTTTCTAGAATGTAGAACAATAATGAGGATGTTCCTGTAAAAGATAAATTTCCTAATGAATATCTTTTTGCAGTATCTAATAAAACACCTTGGTTTGCAAATATTGCTAATTATTTGGCTACATGAAAGTTACCTCCACAACTATCAGGTAGAGAAAAACAAAAAGCGATCAAAACTAGTGCACCTTATTCCTGGATAGTGGAGAATTGTACAAAACTGTACCTGATTTGATTACCCGAAGATGTGTTTGAGAAGATGAAGTACCTAGAATCTTCAAAGCTTGTCACGATGAGCCATGTGGAGGACATTTGTCCGGTAAAACATAGTTACCTATCAAACAAGAAAATTACCTAGTACCCGTTTTTTTAAGGTAGCAAAAAAAGCATCCGATTTTGAAAAGTGGTTGATGTTACTGATTTTCATGTTGATTTTGAAAATTGTTGATACAACATCAACCCATTTTTTTAAAGGGTTTATTTTCGACACTTTAAATTTTTTTATATATCAAGTATGAACATTTGTTTTAAAATGTTAGTGGTTTTCATGCTAATTTTGAAAAGTGCTCATGTAACATCAACATTTTTTGTTTAGAGGGCTTATTTTTTATACTTCAAATTTTTTAATGTATTAAGTGTGGATAAATTTTTTAAATGTTGGTGATGTTCATGTTGGTAATAAATAAATTAAAATTGTAAAAAAACAAAATTTACTTGTAAAAATAAAAAATAAAAAGGGAAAAAAATTAATTAAAAAAAGGGAATTTTTTTTCAAAAAACACATAATTTAAGGAAAAAACAACAAAAACAATCTTCTTTTAAATTAAAAATTAAAATAAGAAAACTACATGAATAAAATAAAATAAAATTACTCCCGATCGGGATGCAGGACGATGTCAGAGAAGCCAGGCTGGATGTGATATGCAGTACGAAGGTTATAACAATTGTTGTCCCCCACATGCTCAAGGCAGGGGGTGTAGTGTCCTTTTATATGAATGCATGGATGGTGACTTCGAAAGGTGGCGGAGGAAGGAATAAGGAAGGGTGGCGGAGAAGGTTAAGGCATTCGACATGTAGGGTAAGAGACAGCAGCTGTGGATATGGGAGGCAACGCAGAGCTGGGGAGGGGCGAAGGCAAGCAAGGAACCTTGGCTACGGACAAGAAACGAATTCGCGGTATGTAATTTGGTCCCACTCCTTTATCAATTCCATGATCCAGTTGGGTTTTTGCTGGGGGGAAGGGAGGGCAAGCGACCGTCTCAATGGGGAGTAGCTTTGTATGGGATGCACTTGGGGAGGAAAGGGTGTGCCATGACTTGGTTCTGCTTTTTGTTTCCATCCTAATCGAACCAGAAACTTGGTAGCGAAATTGACAATTGCGGGTTGAGAAGATACTCGGGCCTATCTCTAGTTTCTTAGACCAAGGGAATAGGGGATAGTGGGTCTGACATACTTGGGGAGCTTGGATCTCAAGAGTGAGGCATGAAAGAGCTGAGGGTAGGGGGTAGGGAATTCAGACATGGCAGTAGGACGCCAGAAAACCTTGGGAAACTAGGCACCCGCATGGTATTGAGGGAAAAGTTAGGGATCTTGGACGACATTCTGGCAGAGGGGCAAGTAAAGCCATGGCTGGCATCTGCTAGCTGAGGGTGTAGAAAGTGGATATAAATGCAAGCGTCGTGCTAGGCTCCGGATGGGCCTGAGGGCTTGGTTCCAGATGCAGCGGGATGACCGGCAATTGAACCATAGCAAGGGGGAGGAGTACTATGAGGAGCCCTGGGAGAAGAGTCAGAAACCCAATTTCCTTGGCCACATGTGAGCTCTGGGCTACCTTAAATCTCAAGTGGAGAAGTATGGAAGAGAGGCACTATATGAACTGAAAAAATGGGATGATGAGCAAGTTTTGACGAACCTAACTTCATTTGGTTGTCCATAGGGCGTCACTGCACAGGTTATGGCTCAAGCAGCGAGAGGACGTAGTCGTGGTAGGAGAGGCCTGGCCCACCAGGAAGATAAGGGGTTGAGCAGGTCGGAAGCTCGCCAAGGTCATAAGCTTGTCGAGCACCTCATAGCAAAGGCAGCAGCAGCTTACCGAGATGAGACAGACACGGGAATTCAGAAGTTGATTGAAGGCTCGGAAGCGGAGATTAAGTAGGAAAGTGAATCAGAGGAAGAGATCGACAATTGGAGGATGTTGGTCCCAGATCTAGGAAATACCTGTTGTAGAATTACTTAGTTTAAACACGCCCTTTATTTGTATTTCTTAATGAAAGTCTTCTTGGAAAAGCGATGGAACAAATCTCTGTGGGGATGGTGGTAACAATGTAGGGCCTGCCAAACTATAACAAATACATGGAAAAAATCCTCTTCAGTTGAACAAACAGGACATCAAGATGGATCGAATCAACCGCCACATCCCTTGCATATTGGAGTTGTAACGAATGCCAAGGGCAACTGTTGAAGATCCTACTCCTGTAATTAATCGAGATAAAACGCAAAAATTAAAATAATGGAAATAAAAAAACTAAAAAAAAAATAAAAACTATAAAATAAATAAGAATAATAATAATAAACATTTATATTATACATATAATAGAAAAATTAACCTGCCCAGGTGGTCGAGGGGCTCGACCTTGCAGGAAGGGAGATGAGTCACCTTGGGCAGGTGGGGAGTTGACTCATCTCCCTTCCCGCCCAAGGTCGAGCCCCCAAGGCCATCTGGGCGGGCAAAGGCTGATTCTCGAACTCCCCACCCGCCCAAGATTGAGCTCTCACAGCCACTTGGGCGGCGGAGGCCCGAGAGTCAGCTTCATGCCTACCCAAGTTCGAGCCCTTGCGGCCACCTGGGCGGGGAAGGCCTCATTGGACTCAGCTCCTCACTCGCCCAGGGTCAAGCCCCTCCAACCACCTGGACAGGGGAGACCAATTCCTAGAATCGGCCTCCCCTACCCACGTGGTTGCGGTGACTTGGCCCTAGGCGGGCTGGTAGCTGACTCTAGAGCCTCTCCCACCCAGGTGGCCGTAGGGGCTCGGCCTTTGGTGGGCGAAGAGATGACTCTCGGGCCTTCCCCACCTAGGTGGTCACGGGGCTTGGCCCTGTGCAGGCAGGGAGTTATCTCATCTCCCTGCTCGCCCAAGGCTGAGCTCCGGCAACCACCTAGGCAGGCCAATTTTTATTTTTATTCTTTTTTTTTTTTTTTTACAGAAACGGGTAGTGGATATATTAGAAACTTGGCCTTAATGCTAAAGAGCATATTAAAAAAGGTGAGTCTAATTCCAAAAGTGTCATACAACCTTGCAAGACCATGACATTTATGTTTAGCTCACATCTCTTTTTAGCTGCTACTATGCGGTCAATTTCCGAGATTTTCCCAAGATTGTGGATACAAACAAACTGATCTAACAGTAGGCAATAAAACATGACAGCTTTCTAAATTAAGGAATTGGTTCCCATATTTTCTGTTCACCTCTGAGCAGGGCTCCAGCTATAAAAAGAGCTGCTTTGTTAGCTTCGGTGTCCGCCTCCTTATTATTGGCTCTCAAAACATGATACAAATTCAAATTCTGGAAAGAGTCTCCAAGGTTTGTAATTCTGTGAATCAGCCTTGCTAGCCTTAGGTCCATTGACTAAGAATGAGTCACCATAGTGTTAATGATAACTTGAGAGTCTTTAATAACATTAGCTTCCCTGATGTTCAGCAATTTCAGAATCTTGAGTCCTTGGAAAAGAGCCAAAGCCTCAACTTGAATGCTGGAAGCGATGCCCAAACCCTAGGCAAAACTGTGGATCCTAAATCCAGCTGGATTCAAAATGACTCTTCCAGCTCCAACTCTTCTAGGATTGCCCTTTGCAACCCCATCAAAAAATAGAAATTGTCTCTGATGGTTTGCAATCCATCCCTGGAACTCTTCTGTTGTAGCCCTTATTTGCCATAATTTTGGGAGGGAGATACTCTTTGCAATTTTTTGGAACTGAAGATCGAGAGAGGAACCCCAATTTATATCTTACTGGCTGAGACTTAAGTCATCTTTATGGTCTCTCAGGAACTCTTTTAACTGGCATTTAATTTTAACTACCACTAGCTTGGCGTCCTGTTTGCAGTTTTTGAAAATCCTTCTGTTTCGCTCAAGCCAAACCTACCAATAGATAATTTTAGGGAGAAAAGACCAAGAAACTCTAATAATTTTGTTTTTTGGAGGAGAACAGGATACCTTTGCAGCCATTTATAAAAAAAAATCAGGAATGGAGGAAGGCAAGGCAAAGCTGGAACTCAAAGGTTCCAGCAGCTCGATCCAAATCTACAAAGTGAAGGAACATTCAAGCATTAGATGATAAATGCTTTCTTGGTTTACCTTGCAAAGTCTGCACCTTGAAGGGCCGTGGAAACCTCGCTTCTAAAGATTATCATCTATCAAAATTTTGGAGTGGCATAATAGCCAGTTGAAGAACTCGATTTTTGGTAAGGAGGGATAATGCCATATCCCTTTCCACAACTCTAGATTCGTGGCCACATGGGGGTGCTCACATAGCTTGGCGTATCCTTCAGCAACGGAATAACCACCAGTCTGCACACCCCAACTTTTTGAATCCCTGCTTCACATCTGTGTTGGAGCCAATCCGTGAAGCTTGGAGAGAAGGACCTCTCGTTCCATAGGCAAATCTGGGGGTGTTTCAAGGTTCCAGCCAGCCCAGGGTGAGTCCTGCCAGACTAAAATGTCCCACAGGGAATGCAATCCAGCATCGTTCATCCATCTGCGCATCGCTTGGAGAGAGCGATAGTCTCCCAGCGACTCATTGTTCATAATTTTGTCTGTCCAAAGGTTAATCCTTTTTCCATTGTCGGGAATCCAGTAGGCGTGAGCGTTAATAAGCGGACAGGCTTTGTTGCAGAGCTTCAGAAAGGGTGGATTAGGGAGCGACAGAGAGTGATCTAGATAGCAGGAGCACTGGCCTTTGAAGTATTTTTTCCAAAGAGCTAATTGTGCCCAGCCAGGGTTAGGTGCAATAATTCTCCAGATGAGCTTAGCTCCCATTTCAATATTATGATATCCAAGATTTTTGAAGTTCAAGCCTCCTACCAAGAGCGGTTTGGAGATGGATTCCCAGTTGACTAACGGAATCTTATTCTCATTTTGCTTGCGCCCCTTCAGAAAAAAAAAAAAAAATTCGAATGATCTCCTCCATTTTTCTGAGGATGCCAGTGGGAACGAGAAGGACAAAAAACTAAAATAAGGGAAGGTTGTTAAGGACTGATTTTATGAGAACAAATTTACCAGCAATGTTAAGCCAAGAAGCAACTTGTTCTTGAATTTCTCCAATTGAGGGAGCCAATCTCAGCTGAAGGCTCTTTTAAGAAATACAGGTAGGCCTAAGTACTTGAAGGAAGTCTAGTTTGAGGAGGCTGCAAAACCAAAGGTTCTAGAAATGGAATTGAGCAAGGTGGAAGTGGTGTTCCAGCAATAGATATGGCATTTGCCATTGTTTAGTCTGCTTCCCGAAACCAAACAAAATTTGTCCAGAACTCCTTTAAATCTGGAGGCTATAAGCACATAGGCAGCTCCCAATAACAAGGTGTCATCCACAAAGAGGGCATGGTTTATGCTTTTAACACCTCTTGCTATAAAAAGCCCAGCAATTTCCTGATCCATCATTTTTTTGTCTAAATAAAAACTAAGGGCAAAGGCTTGAAGAACAAATAGAAGGGGTGACAGAGGGCACCCCTGTATGAGCCCTCTCGTGGCTTTGAAGAAGTCAGCAACTCTGCCATTTACTAATGGAGCAATCCAAGGCTCCGAAATGCAGGCCTGAATCCAATTTATAAATTTCTCACCAAATCCAAGCTTATGTAAGACTTTCAGCAGAAAACTATGCTTAACTCTATCAAAATCATTTGCTATATAAAGTTTGACAACCATAGCTTTTTCATTGCAACTCAGGCTTGAGTGAATTGCCTCTCGGACCAGAATGAAATTGTCCACTATCTGTCTACGTTGAATGAATCCTCCTTGTCTTTCCGGAATGACTTTGGGGAGGATGAGCTTGAATCTGTTAGCGTTGACTTTGGTAATCAGTTTGTAGCCAAAATTACATAGCGAAATCGAGCGCAACCTGTTGAAGGTGTTGGCTCCTTTCTCTTTGGGGATGAGAGCAAGAAAAGTAGACTTCGTGCTACCTTCAATTTTCTGGCAAGCTTGGGACTTAATAACCATTTTGCACAGATCGTTTTCCACAATCGACCACCAAGATTAGAGAAATCTGGCTGAAAAGCCATCCAGCCCAAGGACTTTGTCTAGGTCCATGGAAAAGAGGGCATCCTTGACTTCATTCTTGGTGACTTTAGCTTCAAGAAGGTGATTCATTTCATCAGTAATCAAGGAGGGGACCACATCCATCATATCAGAGTTTTGATCCAGACTTATATCTTCACTATACAGGTTTTTTAAGTGAAGGGAGGGAGGTTTTTTTATGCTTGCGTTGTCTTTGTGAATGATGGGGCCATCTTTGATTTCGGAAATGGAGTTGGAACATTTCCTTGCTTGAGCTTGTTTGTGGAAGAAGGAAGAGTTCCTATCACTTGCTTTGAGCCAAAGGCTGCGAGACTTAATTCTCCAGTAATCTTCCTCAGCTAGACAAGCCTTGTGATAGTTTTGCTGGAGCTGGGCTTCTTTGTCTAGAATCTCTTTTGTTATGTCAGCTATTTCAACATGGAGATGATGACTTTCCATAGTGAATTGGAGTTTTTTCCTTTCATTGGTTGGATTGGGCAGAGATTTGGCCCAGCTTTTCAAAGCCCTTTTCACTCTTCTGAGCTTCTCCTCCCAAACGAAAAAGGGTGAGCCTTTGACCGGCTACATCCAGATGCCCTTAACTAATTGCATGAAGTATGATTCCTTAGCCCAGAGTGGGCTAAATCTGAAGGGAATTGGTTCGAGGTCAAGTTGAAACACCAATTCCAGCTTGATGTGTTTATGATCAGAAGTGTTGCATGGGAGAATATGAACTCTAGCCTCTAATCCAAGCAGAAGAAAAGAACTTTGAAGTAAGAATCTGTCCAATCTGGCAGCAATGTGGCCAGGACCAATTTTTTTATTAGACCAAGTATACTTACCAAAGATTGGCTTGATGTCCAGCAGATCCCAGTCCTACATAAGGTCCTATGCCCATTCCCTTGCCGAATCTCAAACAATGTTGTGTCCTCTCTTGTCTGTTGATAAGAGAGTGAGGTTTAGATCTCCTGCAATGATGGTATTCTCTAGATTAACGAGAACTGCTTGGTTTCTTATGGATTCCCAACAAGCCTTTCTTACCCAGCGTTCACAGGGATGTACACGTTGAAGAGACTAATAATCTCTTTTAAGTCTAGATGTTCCAGTTTAAGAGCAGCCAGTGAGTGTTGAGGGTCTCAGAAATGACTAAGAATAGCATTCCAAAGAGTGCCCAACCCATCGGACGCCCCACAGGCAGAGATTACTTTCGCCTCACATTTGTTCCAGAGTTTCTTACTAGCCTGAAGGAAGACAGAGTCTTCCAGCTTGGTCTCCTGGATGAGGAGTATGTCAGGAGCTTTTGTTCTTATTAAACTTTTGATGGCTTCTTCTCTGATTCTGCTCCCCATACCTCTACATTTCCAGGAGACTATCTTCATCATTTGTATTTCTAGTTGGCTCCCTTGGAGCCTTGAAGCTGGTTTCTCGCCATCTTTGTTTTTTATGCTAACAGCTTCTCAAGGGTTGGCTAGCTGCCTTAGAGCTTATCTTTGAAAGTTTCCTGCTCTCTTTTTTCGCAATCTGTTTTGCGGCCTCTTGTCGATCTCCTTATCGAAGCTTGGGATTCTCCTATTTCCCCTTCTTCCTCCGAGCCATCTAATTCATGCTTATCTTCCTCTACTTTGATAGTATTTCCCTTGGAACTCTCAGCAAGGCTTGCCCCCTTGGGAGAAGAGGGGGTACCTTTGGAGGGTGGGGTTGATTTTTGGTTGTCTGGGTCTTATGGTTCCTCTATTTGCGAGCTTAGAGGGGCGAATTTATTTTCTTGATCCATTCTGGAAGGGGGTTGCTAAGGAGGGGCCTGGAGGGGACCTCTTCTGTTTGGACCAACCTGCTTTTGGGTTTTCCTGGCACGCTTGACCTCGTTCCAGCCTTCTTCTTTACCCTTGTCTGGTTCCACATTAGTTGGGCATCCTCTGGTGAAGTGACTGTAGACATGGCACTTTTGGCATTTGAAAGGAAACTACTCGTAAACTAGCTTCTGCAAATGAGTCCAATTTCCTACTTTGATTTTGATGGCTTCTGGGAGACCCACCTCTAGATCTACTTCTACGCAGATATGGGCACAGTCATATTGATCTTTGTTGTTTGCCCAATTTATGAATTTCCCAAGGGCATTTCCATTGTGCTTCAACGAGTCCCAGTTCCAACAATGCACTGGAAGGTTAGGGAGTCTGACCCATATAGGGACAGTCGTGGGAACATCGACTGTAGGGTCGAAATCCGACATCCATTTGTTGAGATACAGGCCCTGGGGACCCATGAAACGGGGGCCATTCTGAAATATGAGGGCCTTGTCGTCCTTTGAGGTGAATTCGAAGAGGAAGAACCCTCGTCCTAAGAAGTAAGAGGTGACGCTGCTCCTGATCAGAGGAGCCCAGTTCTTGTTGACCCAGGTCTTAGTGGTCTTAGGAGAAGGCCATAGACCGATGAACTGGCCAACGAGAGCCCGCTCAGCCAAGGAGAGAGCGACTTGAATCAGAGTCTCTTGGGGCAGGGAAATTTCAGGAATGTCTTCAAGCCTCTTGACAAACTTGGTTGCTTCACTCTTTTTCTTCTACAGCAAACCGGCCAAGAGCCGAGAGAAGGCTTCAGCAGAAGAAGGCGGAGGGGTGGGAGAGGGCCTGCCTAAGGTGAGCCAGGGACCTCCATGGGGGCGAGCCCGGCTTACTAGCCCCGCCCAGCAGCAGACGAACGCATAGACACAAAGGA
Source organism: Pinus taeda (assembly GCA_000404065.3). Lineage (NCBI taxonomy): Eukaryota > Viridiplantae > Streptophyta > Pinopsida > Pinales > Pinaceae > Pinus > Pinus taeda. The sequence continues at coordinate 143,281 of APFE031681363.1, forward strand.
ATTCAAGAGGGGAATGTAGGAATGGCGCAGGAGGGCAGAGGGCCCAAAGCCACGGGCCGCAGAGCAGAGGGATCAAGGGTGCAGAGGCGCCGAAGCGCAAGCTAGGGCTTCATGGCAGTGCTCCAGGTCTCGATAAAAAATGGATAGTAGCTAATGTTTATTTTTATTTTATATATATATTATATAATATTATATATATAAAAGATATATATATATATATATTATATATATATATATATATATATATATATTATATATATATACTATATTATATTTATTTTTTAATGTTTATAATTTTAATTTTTTATTGTTTTTTATTTTTCACTGTTTTCATATATATATATATATTAATTTTTTTAATAATATTTTCAAAATTGACTATTAAAAAAAAAACTATTTTGAATTTTTTTATTTCAATTATTTAATTTTTGTTTTATATTTTTTTAATTATTTTAAATTTGTTTATTTTAATTTTGTTTTTAAATTTTAATTTATTTAAAAATAATACATAAATAAAATTTTATTTATATACTGTTTTATTTATTTTTTTTTCTTTAATTTTTTTTTTTAAGTGAATTATGTGTTTTTTTTAGTTTTCCCCCCTTTTTTTTTGGCTATTTTTTTTATTTTATTTATTTTTTACACGTTAATTTTGTTTTATATATATTTTATGGGTTTTTTTCTTTTTTATTATATATTTTATTATATTTTATTTTTTTTGTCTTTCTTTTTTAATTTCTTTTTTAATGTTTTTTTATAATTTAATTTTTTTAAATGTTCTTTTCTTATTTATTTCTTTTTAAAGTTTTTTTATGGTTTTTATTGTGTTTTGAATATTTTTATTTCATTTTATTTCAATGTTTCTTTTTTTTTTTTTTATCTAATCAATAATATTAATTTATTTTTGAGCAATAGGGTTGATAAGAAATCAACTAAAGTAAATCTAGTGATTGAAAGATCTAAAAATGGTGTTTTCTGGCGATTACAGAGGTGCGAGGGTCTTTGGCACTGTAAACCTATGCAGATCCAAAACTATACGCCTCATTTTATCGATTGAAGGATAATCTGAAGGCGATTGAGAGGTTAGGGCCATGATGATCTGTGACTACTGCCACCCAATAGTAATGAATTTGGGTTTTGAAACAAAACCATCCACAACCCTACAATGTCGAGATCATGATTTCTCCTTTTACCTAATCCTCTACTGATACTCTTCAACTCCTATGCATTGAAGGACAGATCCATACTCGAAGGTGTTCACAGCGAGGGTATTGACAGGAAGCTAAATTATTGGTTCTACAACCTTGATCTGTTTTTTCATGAGTACAGGTATCATGCCCGAGATTCTCTCAAGCATTCCACCGATCTGCTCCCCTCAGATCTGACTAAGGGACATCGAAGCCCCAATTCGTTGTCGTCATCCCCAGACACAACCGTTCGCATAGCCATTGAAGCACCCAGAAAAAGTGTTGCCCACCTTCCATGGAAATCCTAGAAGACGGTGATAGAATTCAAGAAAAAACCGAGGATTGAACGTTTGGTGGACATCAATGACACAAAGCCCAAATTTACTTGTCTCTTGTACATATCCATATTCTCAAAGGGGGTGGATCCACAACAAATCACGCTCCATCTGCAAAACCTATGGATCTTAACTCTTACATTGGGATCTCTTGATAAATATACCTCAAGCGAAGTGAAAACCAATAGATCTACTTCATATAGTCCAAATCCAAGATCTACGCTCGCAAATGGAAAGCCCCCCTCCAGCTAATCAAATCCCTGTGCATGGTTGGTAAAGCAGGGCCTCGAGATACAATTTATATACTAGAATACAACCTCATGCCCTATAATAGTGTCAGGCTCCTTGCAGGAGGGTTTTTCTATGGAAGAACTGGGTTAGCAGTATACAATCAGTTGTGGGAGGTGAGCAAAAGAAATTCAACAAATCAATTTTCACATCTTCCTCGACAATAAATCTAGGCTTTGTGCTTTAGGGATGCAATTTGCAAATGACAGTGGGAGTTGCGAATTAAAATTGGTAGTGACCTCCACCTACAACAACCAATAAGCAATGGTCAAAATCATTGTACAATAGAGATTATCACAAGGCTCGCCTATGAATATCAAATGTCAGATCCACCAGAAGGTATGATGATATCTCTCTTTATTATAACATATGAAGGAAAATCCGTCTGCTTGAAGATCCGGAGTTGTGAGGGGATAAAAACTCTCCAACAAAGGATTCAAGAAAAACTCGGTATACCAGCTAGACTACAATCTCTGATTTATGCAAGGAAAGTGTTGCAGAAGGAATATAATCTACAGGATTATAACATTGGACGGGACTCAACCATTTACCTTAACACGAGACTTCTAGGAGTATGTCCTAGCACAAGCTCCAAAGGACCATCCACCTTCAAAGATGCAGTCAAGGGGGAAAAGGAGCCACATAAACAAACAAAACAGTCTCCCACCACTCCAGTACCCTACATTGTGGAACAAATGACTCAGGTACTAGTTCTGACAATTACATTGCTTGAGGTAAATGAAATCCATGATGAATATCTATCAAAAGCCGTGATAAGCAGATTCAATGGTTTCTGGCCCAAATCAGAAGCCTTGCATCAATGGATCTTAACCACTTGGAAAGAAAATTGCAACATCCATTTGTGCTCAAACGGTTTCTTCACTGTCAAATTTGACACTACAAAAGATAGGGAGTATGCATTACATGAGGGACCTTGGTTTTTGGGTAATGCACGTCTCTTCATAACTCCATGGTTTCCAGGATTCGATGCAAATACTATGGTGGTTTCCATAATGTCGGTGTGGGTAAGGCTACACAACTTACCTTTACAGTTTTGGCATCGTAAAGTATTAGCAGGCATTTGGAATGCCCTTGGGAAATTCTTAAAAGTCGATGCAAACTGTCTCACAAAAGATATCTACACTTTTGCCAGAATATGTGTGAGGTAGACCTTAGTAAAGGATTACCATATCGCATCTTGTTATATCACAACAACCAGCAGTGATCCAACCCCTTGATTATGAGAATGCATCTTTCAGGTGTCGAATATGTCTCCAAACTGGTCATCTTCAAAGCGCTTGTCCTCAAAGAAAGAAAATACAACCACAAAAGCCAAAAGGATGGCAGTTTTCTTATTCACGTGAAGTTGAAACAAAAGAGAAAGAAACTACAACAAACACCACAAATAACAATGCACATAACCCCCAGGACACTACAGTGAAAGATATGTCAGAACACATATTAGCAATAGTCCCAATATCTCCTGAACAACAACAACAGATTGTGATGACTACCTGCGAAAAAGAAGCAATTGGTACAAAACGCAATCACACATTAGATGGCTCGGATTTAGATAAAGAAGTTTTGCCAAATACAACCGAATCACAAAAGTCCATTGTATCATCCACAGTGAACCCTAGTGGTTGGCAAAAAGTGGCAAAAAAGAAAGGTAGGAAAGAGTAGCATAAGGGTAACTCTCTCATGAGTCCTTATTGACCTTGATTAACAAGATTCACTTATTATGCATATGCCTTGAGCATCCATTATATATAATTTTGTTCATTCATTCTAAATAAAATTCCAAAGGGCAAAATTATT
>APFE031681363.1:183999-200689 GCA_000404065.3 Pinus taeda
ATCATCCAAGAATTCTTCATTTATGTAATGTAAAGGAGGTTGCCCCCTCGAAGAGGCTGAATTCTAAGGCGTTGATCTATCTTTTCTATCTTTTCTTGAGCTGGTTTCATAATAGACGCCCTTGGGGTTAGGCCCTGCTAGTCTGGCCTACGGGCTTTAAAATATTCCCTTCAGGTTTGATATGCCCAGATTTTCCATGGATGTAGTGGCCACCTAGTGTCCATGAACCACCCAAAAAAAAAAGATACACGTCATATGAACAACATATAACCAACATATAAACCATGCTAACCTAGCCATAATATCACCAACACATTTCAACAAATATACATGGATCACAATAGAAGAATATCTCTTATTAACATATGAAGATACCAACCAAGTCAGGGACTTCCTTGTACCACCTGACCATAGATTGAGTTGAACCAAATCTATCTTTCAGCTAATCACCCCTATGCCATATTCCAAGCATGAATGTGGTATATCATGGAATTAAAAAAGATAAACAAAACCAAGGATTCCAGAGACCAAACCACCTCAACCCTCAACCAGTGATTCCATCTCACGGTTGGACATCACTAACACCAACCAGATCAATCTCTACCCAAGTTATCTAGGGTTCTAGGAATTAGTAACTCAGGCCACATCCTTCCAGGGCTCCGAAGCATTTGCCCAACTTGACTCCAGGGACTAGTAACTCAACCCACCAAGGGCTCCAGATCGTTTGTGCCAACCTAAGCTCCAGGACTAGTAACTCAACCCAAGTTGTTACAGGGCTTCCAAAGTGTTTGTTCCAACCCACAGTCATAAAGAACATGAGCACCAATCAGAAAAACAAGTGGGAAAAAGTCCACAACACCATGGCTATAAGGTAAATGGCAAGGCAAGGCTAAAACCATTGTCAATCTAGGCAATCCTCCATGTCAATGACAACACATAACCATATAATCACCTGCATATATCATGCATCCATAAACCATCAAGGAAATCATACATGCAACTTGTTACCTGCAAAGCAATGGAGTTGTGGTCGTTGATCCAATTGTTCCCTTGCGCTTTCCTGCTTTCCTTTGTCTTATTTCTCCAAATCCAACGTATCCCAAATTCCTCCAAGAATACTTTAAGTGTGCAATAGTATGAGAGAATGAGAGAATATAAGGGATCTCCAAAGCTAGATTGAAAAAAGGTTGTGAACTGATCCTCAGAAGCCTTTTTATCATTGACGCCTCTAATTTATTCATTTCCCTTCAATTTTCCTCACATGCAAATATGTGACCCTTCATCTCCCTTTCCTCCTATTTTTTTATTTCATAAATAAAATTCCAATTATTGCCACTTTGTTTTTCCAATTTCCATAGCCATAAATAAATCACCAGTGATACCCATCACTATGTTTTGTCGAATCATTCAGCTTGGAATACATGTACCATGACCTTCGCATTATTTTATTTACAAAATAAACCAAGGATTGTTAAAAACCCCTCCCCCTTCGGGGAACGTCGTCCTTGGTGTTAAATGAAACTTATAAACTAGAAAAACATGTGTTGCCCATGGAGCTTTATAACACAACTCAATATAACATTTACATCATATCATGCTGCCAAGACCATGACCATCATAACATGAACACCATACTGCTTATTGGAGCTTTATAACACAACTCGATGCATTATTTACATACATATACATATACAGGCATAACCAAACCACATCATCAAAACATATATCAAGGCACATTCGCTCAACCAGCGAATGGAGAAGGATATGATCAACCATCTCTCATGTAGCTCCATCGGGCCCAAAATGCTTCCATTGCACTCTAACTTGCTTGATTTCTTGATTTTAGAGCATGAGCATATTTTTCTACAAGATGAACTAAGGTTTGGGCTAGAATTCTCCTTCTAGCTCCACCTGCAATACAGACCAATCAATCACATGATCAACATCTTTCACATACTTCTTGATGGACCTCCAAATTAGACATAAATTAAGGCCCATCTGACCATCCTTCATCACATTAAACCTCTCCTTTTGTATTAGATGACATATTTTTAACTTTAATATGTTCATTATGAAGGTTTAGAGATAATTGGATATTTTTGCCTAATATTATTTATTTTGTAAAATATTGTGAGAATATTGGGAAAATTATGAAGATTTGGAGAAGAAGATAATCTAGGGACTTGATCCATACTATGGGATGGACCAAGATAGGATAATAAATGAACAGAATATTGTGAATTATTGCACAAATTTTGGAGCTCCAGTGATTGAGAAAATCTAGGAATGTGCTCCCTGTCATTTAATGCAAATTCCTAGTGTTGATAACCAAATCCACTATTTGAGGTATTTTGGAAGGTAAAGCTTCCTCCTTTCAAGGATAATGCTTACTCATCACTTTTTGTAAGTACCAATTCAAATTGGCCTCTAGGGGCATATATTTCTCAATCTTCTCGTGGAGAAAACTTCTTATTTAGCAGCCCCACATTCATTTCTAGAAGGGATGTGCTTGGATGGATTCAAATAGTGAATTTTGATGTCATTTTTAGCTTCTAAAGCTTGGTGTCCTTCATTGGACTCTGACTTTCCTTAGGATTGGCTATCCCATGAGCCTCAGAGCCCTCTTGTACAATTTATTTATTTCCTTTGAATGTATTTTTCACTTGCATCTCATATATCTGTATTTACTATTCATGTTTCTTTTGTTATAGGTTACACTGGTTAAATGATTGAAGTGAGTTGTTTTGCAAGTTATTTATAGATTCACAAGCATGATGCATCCTTAGAACAACTTTTAAAAGTCATATTCATCATTGAGCTACTTGGATTGGTCTACTAGTTCACAAATCTAGAATTTCTAGAAATCCCTTGTAGCAAAATAGTAGTAATTTTCTGTTATTTTTTAGAACATGTTACTGAGTTTCATTTGAGTTGATTCTAGTTGTATTGGGTCATAAAAACATTCAATTTAATAACAAAATTTACCCCATAGAATTTTCACTTGATTATGTTAGGCATTTGGTAGGTTAACTAGTTCTTGAATTTCTAGTTTTTATAGTAGTAAGTTTTTGTTATTTTTTAGCACGTGTTAACAGAGGTATTTTGGAGTGATTCCACTTGCAACAGAGTCCTAGGACATCCTACTTAATAAAAAAAATTGTCTCATCTCATCTGCATTTGATTTACTTGGCATTGGGCAACTTATATTGCTCTTGTAGCAAAACAAGGTCTCATGTAGCACGTGTAAACTTGACCAGGTTTGTTCCAAAAGCTTGGTCTTTTATGCCTTGGGCTTGAATAATGACCTCCAAGCTTTGAACCATGATTGAGTAACACCAAAATACCTCTTAATCCTTGCCTATTCTCCATTGCAATTCACTTCTGCAGTTATGGTTAGTGGACAGATTCATGACTTGAAGAGCATAATCATGATTTTCATGATTACTATATGAAGCACCTTGTGAACTTTGTTAACAAAGTATATCTAGAATGCAATGATTAAAGAATGATTTCATTTTGTTTCATACATCTTAAGTTATGGTTTCCATTTCCAGCATTGCTATTTTTATTGCATAGAGTAAGATTCCTTTTGATGTACCATTTACACTTTGCAAATAGGTTAAAGTTTACATTTCCACAAATATGATTAACATTTGCATTCATGAAAAGTAGAATAGTCTTCCCTTTCTTAAAAAGTAACTAGGATTTCCTCTCTGTAAAAGTAATTAGGTTTCCTTTCCGTAAATAGAGTAATATTTCCATTTTTGCAATTAGTTTAGACTTGGATTTCATGGCATTCACTTCATCATCAACGAAAGAATGACACATTGCATGTTGCACATATAGTGACAACAACTCTTAAGTTTGTACGAACCCCGGGATTATAATTTAAGTTGTTAAGCCTTGAGAGTTACAGCATTCATGTTGCAATAATGGGGCTCATCACTTTTTGGCGCCATTGTTGGGGAGGTGTCAAAGTATGCATTGTTTTCTTCCCTATTTGATTCATTTCTTTTAATTTTTTCAAAATAAATAAAAAAATGCATTTAACATCTTTCATTTCAAGAACATAAAATTGCATTGCATTAGCATTCTCATTCAATTTTTTTTCAACAAAAAAAAAAAAAATACTTCTCCAACAACACCCGCCACCCCCCCCCCTCCCCCCCCAATTTGATCATGTGGTGCAGTAAAAGCCACATCACCATCCACTTTTGTAGGTAGAAGAAGAAGAGGTGGCAAAGATGGTAGAAGAAATGGATGGAGATGATGAAAATGAGGAAGCTCCTCTTGGATTTCCCACTCAAGATATTGATATCAGTGTCCATATGAAGAGCATCCCTCTATATTTCCTTCCCAACTTCCATGGTATAAGGTCAAAGGATCCAAAAACCTTTCTCTTTGAATTTGAAATCCTTTGTAGATCTTATGGTTACTTATTGAACACTCAAAAATTGAGATTGTTTTCGACAACATTGAAGAATAGATCTCTTAAATAGTTCATGAGTTTAGGGACTAATTCAATAAGATCATAGGATGATATGAAAAATATATTTTTAGAAATATAAATATCGTGATCTTAAAGAAGAAATAATTGGAATGGATAAAAAAGAAGATGAGATCCTTGAGGATCTAATAGATAGATTTATGTATAATGCTAAGAGGGGAAAATCTCATCATTTATGATCTCACACACTAAAGACCCTCTTACTTAAAACAATTAGGGATGAGTGGATTGATCTCCTTGATCTCATGAGTAGAGATTATCTATATCAATTATCATTTGAAGAAATTTGTGAAACATGCAAGTGCATCTCAAGAGGAAGGGAAAGGGTAAGTAAATCAGCATCAAGAGCGGTAAGTCAAGATGAACTTGGAAATTTGCTTGATAACTTTAGAACAAAAAGTCTTGGCAATCTAAGTGAACAAGTAGAAATGTTAAGAATGCAAAATGAACAAAAAGAGGATGTTGATATTTGTGTTATCCGTGCAGAACCACATGCTACTAAACCTTTCCCATCATGCAAGTCAATTTCAAAAGCAGCGATGTTATGTAGCTCAAAGAAGACCATGGCAGCCTAGTCAACTTGATATGATGCAAGAACCTAATTCACAATTTCAAGGTTATGCACATCCATTACCTTCGCATTGGCCCTTAGACTCTTTTGTACCCTGTCCTCACTGAAAATTGGCTCCTGTTCCTCAAAACTTGTCTAATGTCATCTCAAAAAAGACCTCTAGTAGTTGGTTGTGGAGGTAACATTTGTAACGAATGTTCCAAACAATTTGAAGACATGCACTTGGAAAATATGGATATAAGCTAAAAAGTCCATTAGCAAATGAACAAGCTCATCTTCCTCATGAATAAATTTTAGTCTCTTAAAGATAAATGCAATCGTAAGGATGACAAAATAAATGTGTTGCACAGACAACTAAATGAATTGCAGATGCAACTAGAGACAAATGAAAACCAAAGCTTTACAAGCCCAACACTCAGTCGATCTCTTAACAATTTACAACTCGATATTAGCAAGCCCTTCACAGAAGTTCTCCCTCCCTTTTGATCATGATCTCTTATTGTAAATTTGTCTTTTTTAAGCCAATTTTATCAATTACATATATATCGATCGTTTACAATAATAAGCTTATAATTAGAATTTTTATAACCACTTATGAATCCGCTTCTGAAAAAACCTAGACATGGAAAATCAATATACTAAACTGCTGGTGTATTTTTTTACATCAAAGTGCATACTTAATAAAAAATAAAAAGCCTAATAATTTGTGTTTAAAAAAAAGAACTATATTATGATAGAGAGAAATTTAGTTGCATTCAAAATTAAGATTACATAAAATTATTCAATCACTATTTCTTATTCCAACAACTTATCCTTATCTTTAGCATACACTTATATTAAAACGTCAACGCTTTTTATGATAGTTTTAAATGTTTAATTAAATGATGTTAAATAATTTTGATAATTTTTTATTTAAGAGTCTAAAAGAGTCTAAATAATTCAATGACACTTTGGAGCAATTCGGAGTATATTATTTCGATTACACTTTGGAGCAATTTAGAGTGCTATGGAAAGAACTAATATGCTACATATATTTTGTTTTATTTTTAATTATGATTAATAGAAAATATTTTGATTAATAATAATTGGTTTACCTTTCAAAATTTGAAAACTATTTTTTATAATATTTTATACCATGGTTGCTTTTAGCTAATTTTATTTTCCAAAACAAAAAAACCAAAATACTCTTTATTCATCATTGTAGAATACTTTGTTTTTTATTTTACCCTTAAAGTTATAAATCTCCTACAAATTTATCATTTTTTAATGATAGAAATTGAAAACTTTTAACTCCATTACTAATAGTTGTTATTAGTTAATTTTGTTTAATTTTACTTAACCTTTTAAAGAGAGGAAACATCCATTGCTATTTTATCCCGTTGTTTTTAGACAATGCACAAGAAGTTATTATAACTTTTAAATATTTCATAATTATTTTAATTTTTTCCATTTAACTATATACAACTCGTATATTAAAACATTTGTAAAAAAGAGATCACGATGTTATAAAATTAATTTTTTTATATATAATTTGTTGAAATATATATAGAGTTTAAAAAATATAAAAAATTAATGTTATTTATTATTTTTACTTTTATATTTTCTTAATTGAAAATTAACTTTTGTTGTATTGAGAAATGTTCTTTCGTTTAGTATGGAAGAGTTGTAATGTCTTGTCTTATTATGTAAATACTATGACTAAGTCAAATTCCATAAAAATAAAAATAAAAATAAAATAAAAGTGACGTAAAATAGTCAATTTACCATGCAGTTGTCTATAATGGGACTTTTTGAAAGTCTTTCCGGTGGGTTTTTCCGGTCAAAATCCGGCAGCAATTTATTGGAATCGCAAGTTTGATAGCTAGTTTCTACACAATCAAAGCGTACCAGGGGTTTTTTAGGGTGTTGAATCCAAATATGTAGTTAAAAAACCATTTTAACTGCGACAAATCAAGATTTAACCTCAATTTCTTCCGCCAGATTCTGTCACCGGAATCTCCAAAAAGTGCATTATCGACAACTCCATTTACCATTATTATGTAAAGAATATATATATATATTAAATATATATATAAATATATATATATAATATAAATAATATATATATTAACTATGGATCTACCAAGCACTAAGAGGGGTCAAATCTCTTGACGTGGAAACCTCTTTTAGAGTGAAAAAAGATTTGATCCCTAAGGTAAAATAGTCAATTTACGACTGGCGGTTTCGGCGGTTTTGGGCTTCACGTTTTAACAACTCATGAGTTGGAAACACTATGACTTGTTAAAACCAATGGCAAAACCATGAGTTGTTAAAACCATTAGCAAAACTTAACTACGGATTTACTAAGCTCGGAGAGGGATCAAATCTTTTGAGTGTAATCTTCTTTTAGAGTGAAAAGAGATTTGACCCCTCTCAGCATGTAGTAGATCCAGAGTTAAGATGGATCTAGGCTGGTTATTTTTTTCTTTATAATTTTGTTGAGAAATATTATTTCTTGCTGCAATCAAATTTTTTTTTTTAATGTTGTTATTTATTATATTTACTTTCATATTTGTCAAATAAAAGTTAATGTTGGAATATTTTTAAAATTAATTGCGCTGAGAGTTCCCCTGCCCATTATGGAAAATATGTTGCCATGTCATGTCTTTTAGTATTGATCCAAGATTTTTAAAACTGACTTGGTTTGAAAAAATGTTTTAAGTATGAATGATTAAACGTAAACCAATGTAAAATGTGAAATTAGCTTAACCAAAAGCACATAAAAAAGAGGATAAGAAAGAAGTATAGAAAACGAAATTGATATGCAAACATAATTGTTAATGAAGTTTAATCCAGGTGGCTCTAGACAAGCTTAGGATTCAGAAGAGGGCTCAAAATAACTCAAAAATAAAAGGGAGTTGTCTTTAGTGTGACTTTTTGGAGATTCCGGTGACGGAATCCGACAGGAAAAATTGAGGTTAAATCTTGATTTGTATTATTTAAAATGGTTTTTTAACTGCATATTTGGATTCAGTACCCTGAAAAACCCCTAGGACGCTTTGATTGTGCAGAAATTACCTATCAAACTTGCGATTTCAATTTTTTGTTGCGGGATTTTAAAGAAATTTGATCGGAAAAACCCACCGGAAAAGCCTCAAAAAGTCGCACTAAAGACTACTGCAAATAGAAGTCCCCAGATTGCTCCCAAACTAGGACCAGATCATAGTGCTCATTTCCCTAATTCCAACAGTACGAATGACACTCAAATCTGAGTTTATATGCTCCAGATATTCATGGTCAAAGTTTGGGTCAGGCTAGTCAAGTCGCAGTCACTAACGAGGCAACAATTTGGCAAAATCCCAGTGCACAAAATCCAACTACTGGAAAGGGAAAATTCGTCGAATCATTAATTTTCCCAGTGACCCTTATTTTTTGATGGATAAAAATTGGCTATTGTTTTAAAATTATATATATATATATCATAATATAAATATAATATAATATATATATATATATATATATATATATATATATATATATATCACCCCGATTGTATTATATAATATATATAAACAAACATTGTATTGGATGGGTGGGCCACCCCCAACGAACCCACCCATCCCCTGTCGAAACCACCATATATATATATTAACACCCAAGTCATAATGGTCGACAACAACACCATAACCAAACCCACCCATCGCCTGTCGGAACCACCATATATATATTAACACCCAAGCCATAATGGTCGGCAACAACACCATAACCATGACCGTGTATAACCGTTGCCCCCCGATTGTATTATATAATATGTATAAACAAACATTGTATTGGGTGGGTGGGCCACCCCCAGCGAACCCACCCATCCCCTGTTGAAACCACCATATATATATTAACACCCAAGTCATAATGGTCGATAACAACACCATAACCAAACCCACCCATCGCCTGTCAGAACCACCATATATATATTAACACCCAAGCCATAATGGTCGGCAACAACACCATAACCGTGACCATGTATAACCGTTGCCAAAAATTTATGTGTGATCGTTGCATTAATCGACCACCACGATTACCAAACTGTTTCAATGATTCGCAAATGATACAATGTTAACCACTGTTTAAAAATTGAGCGGGCGGGTTTTGAACCAGGCGCGACTCCCCACCTATTCTCTGCCTCCACCAACGACCCATGGGGCCTCGCCTTGTTATGTCTGCCAAAAAGCTTGTATATAAACCCAAACAAATCATTCAACTTGAAGAGGACCAGTGGAGTTTCGACCAACGGAACCATGTGTAGAACCCTGAGTGGTCCAGATGCAGTGGAATCATGAACAAGAGATCTCTAAAGATGCTGAAAAGATTCCCTTAGAGAGCCAAAGGTGCCAGTGTCAGACTTTGACAAGTTTATAGTCATTTTTGCACGTTTTCTCACTAGGAGTCCAAACGTACAGTTTGTTTCCCCATCTGAGTAACAGAAATTAAGGCATCCAGGAGCAAGGAATCTTTGCATAGTCTTGTGGAACCTAAAAGATTCTCGTGGAGGTTGATTTTTGACCAAGGTAAAATGATGCCAACTTTATAGTCATTTTTCACAGAATTTCATAAGGAGCACAGTGGTGTGCTCATAACCTTCATCCGAGCAAGGAATTTTTTGACCATCTTCAAGATTCCCAAGGGTCCAAAATTTGGCAGTGTCAAAAAGTTGCAAAGTTTATAGTCGTTTGACACAATTACGTGCCACGAATGCAGTGGTGATGTCTGTTTTAGTAGCTCAGCTTTGCATATTCCATCAATCCCCAAGAGTGGAGGTAAATGATGCATTTATGTCATGTCTTTCTTTCATTTGTTGAGATGATGTTTTTGTAGACGAGATCCATGTTTACCATTATGTTGAGGGATACTTGTATGCCATATCAAGAGAGATTTTTGTTAGATTGTCATGTTGAAGGAGGACCCATTTGAGTGAGAGTTTCTATAGGATGCCTCATGGAGAGACATGTCACTCTTGTTGAGGGAATTTTCTCATATACTGATAGTTCCTAAGAACATCTCGTGGAGAGACATGTCACTCTCGTTAAGGGTATTCATCCTTGTAATGACAAACAATGTACTATGTACTCATCATCATCTTGCAACATTTAATGAAGCGACCTCCCCCCTCTTGACACCAGGGCCCGAGATGTAACCCACACTTGGTGAACTCCGTTATCAATGTGTATGTGTTCTTTGATTTGATGTTTGTCATTATGTTTCATGTTCTTTACAGTATGCACATGTGGCTTTTCATGCTCTTTTGAATGCAATTATGTTAAAATCACATAAGTAAAAGATCTTGGATAATTTCGGTAGCTGAAGAGATCTTAATCAAGTTTGGTAATAGAGCAGTCTTCTTGCTAATGTGAATTGCGAGTGTGGATGATTGAACATGCAACAAGAAGGGAAATGGAGAACAACAGATATCTCTACGAGGGCCTCCTCAAGATGACATGCATGGTGGACATAATGTATGCAAATTATGAGGAGAAGATGACAAGAGAGGAATGGGAGAAAGAAAGAGCAGAGGACAATGCTCCATCTATCCCCTCAAGTGAACATTCATCTTCTCATCATTCAGATGAGGAGATCAATCAGAGCCTTCAAGCAGAGAATGTTGAATTGAGGAGACTTCTACAAGAAGAAAAAGAGGAGAAGCAGAGATTGTAGTTTCAGTTACGAGCCACGGAAAAATCCTTGGAAGAGTTGAAGTGCCGCAAAGGCTTAGCGATGTCATCATCACATAAAAAGAGGAGAAGCAGAGATTGCAGCTTCAGTTACAAGCCACGGAAGAGGCCTTGGAAGAGTTGAAGTGTCGCAAAGGCCTAGCGAAGCCATCATCACATGTTTCAGAATCGACAGTTGAGGTAAATAATGTTGATCATTCTTCAGTTTCATTTTCACATAACACTATTTCTGTTGGAAACATGGAGGTACCCATTTCAGGAATTGGCATGAGACTCATTACCAAGATGGGGTATAAAGGAGGAGGACTTGGTGTTAATGGCCAAGGAATGACTCAACCATTGGAGGTGGTACAAAGACCTTGATTTGCAGGTTTGGGGTACACTGAAGGAGAGTGCCTAAAGGTGTCAGAAGCTTCCAAGACATTGTTGAAACCATCGGGGAAAGAGGATGATTGGAACGCATCTCAATCCTCCCATGACAATGCACATTGCAGAGGAAGACCTAAGGCTAGATCTCATCGCCAAGGTTGTACCAAAGACAACCAAGAGAGGTATAAACAATATCAATATTTTAGAGTTCAATTTGATTACAAACATGTTAATGATGAACATAAATCATGACATAGAAAACCATGTAGTTTTTGTGGTTTGCTTCACCATGTGGCTTGTTGAGAGTTGGAAGAGAATGGCAATAAGAAAGAGGATGAGACATGAAAGTCCTTCTCCACATCAAGAAATAAGATGGTTAAGCAGGTCTGGAGGAATATTACTTTTTGTAGTCATTCCAACAGAGGTGGACATCAAAGAGTCGCATGTTGGAGGCTCCATCCAGAGAAATGTTGCAAGGACAAAGCACCCGTATAGGAACTAGTTGGACAAGTTTTTCAACAAGCAAAGTCACCACAAGGAGAGGACCCATTCACCTTTATGAGTGAGAGATGGTTTTACTAGATATGGTAGCTTTTCATGGCCACATTTTGTAAATCAGGTGTTGTGATATAATTGTAAAAGTGATGATGTGTTTTTCATCGCTTGTTAAAGCAATGACGATGTTTGGCACCTTCTATTGATAGATGGGGTATTGGCGTGGGTATTGGTTTCTATTTTGGTGTAAACTTGACAAAGGGTGTGCCTTATAAACTCATGGCAAGTATGGGGATTTTTGGGTCATGGTTGGTCATGTAATTGAGCATGTAATTTGCAAATATGTACTACAAGTTTGCAAAGGATGCAGGTGTCGGCTCATCACTTATGGCTTCGAAGAACAAGCGTGAAGGAGAAGAAAGTGTGACATGTCAGGATACTTGTGGTGTAGACAATGTAACACAACAGTTACTGGTTATGTTCATCCTTTAGAGGACCAAAAAATCCTTAGTGGGGAGGAATGGTCTAGGTGGCTCTAGACATGCTTAGGATTCTGAAGAGGGCTCAGAATAGCTCAAAAATAAAATTCCTCGAATTTCTCCGAAACCAGAACCATATTGTAGTTCTCATTTCTCTGACTCCAACGGTGTGAACGACACTCAAATCTGAGTTTGTATGCTCTAGTTATTTGTCATCAAAGTTCAGGTCAAGTGGCAATCACTAGTGAGGCAACAATTTGGTAGAATATGGGCGCATGGAATCCAGTTACCAGAAAGGGCGAATTTTTTGAATTGTTAATTTACCCAGTGACCCTTATTTTCGGCGGATAAAAATTAGTTGTTGTTTTTAATAAAAACAAAAAATATTATTGGGGTGGCGGGTTGTCACCCCTGCCACCCCTGATAACCTGCCACACTCGATTTTATTATATAATATATAACAAAAAATTGTATTAGGTGGGCAGGCCACCCCCAGCGAACCCGCCCAACCCCCGCCTGAAGTACTCTATATATATTAACACCCACACTGTAACGGACGACAACAACAACATAACTGTGACAATGTATAATCATTGCCAAAAATTTATGTGTGACTGTCACGTTAATCAACCGCCACAGTTACCAAACCGTTTCACTGATTCACTACTAATACAATGTTAAACACCATTTAAAAATGGAGCGGGTGGATTTTCAACCAAGCCTGACTACCCACCTATTCTCTGCCTCCACCAACGGCCCATGGGGCCTCGACTTGATATGTCTGTAGGAAAGATTGTATATAAACACAAACAAATCATTTAATGGGAAGAGGACCAACAAAGTAGCGGAGTTTCGACCAGCGAAACCAGGTGCGGAACCCTCAGCGGTCCAGATGCAGTGGAACCATGAGCAAGGGATCTACAAAGATGTTGAAAAGATTTCGTTAGAGAGGCAGAGGTGCCAGTGTCAGATTTTGACATGGTTATAGTTATTTTTGCATGTCTTCTTGCCAAGAGTCCAACCATAGAGTCTGTTTCCCCATATGAGCAATAGAAATTCAGGCATCCAGCAGCAAGGAATCTTTGTAGAATCTTGTGGAATCTAAAAGATTCCCTTGGAGGCTGATTTTTGACTAAGGCAGAATGATGCCCACTTTATAGTCATTTTTCACAAAATTTCGCAGGTAGCGCAATGGTGTGCTCACAATCTTCATCTGGGCAACGAATTTTTCAGACATCTTTAGGAAGGAATCTTTGGGGTAATCTTCAAGATTCCCAAGGATCTAGAATTTTAAGGGGTTGGAAAGGGGCAAGGTTTGTAGTCATTTGACACAATTTCACGCCATGAATGTAGCGGTGATGTATGTTTCAACAGCTAAACTTTGCATTTTCTGAACATCCCCGAGAGTGGAGGTAAATGATGCAGTTATGTCATGTCTTTATTTTATTTGCTGAGATTATGTTTTTGTAGCCCTGATTACCATTATGTTGAGGGATACTTGTATCCCACATCAAGTGAGATTTTTCTTAGCTTGTCATGCTGAAGGAGGACCCATTTGAATGAGAGTTCCTATAGGACGTATCATGGAGAGACATGTCACTCTTGTTGAGGGAATTTTCCCATATGAGTGAGAGTTCCTGAGAACGTCTCATGGAGATACATGCCACTTTGGTTGAGGGTATTCATATTTGTAATGACATCATCATCATCTTGCAGCATTTAATGAAGCGACCTCCCCACTCTTGATACCAGGGCCTAGAGACATAACCCACAAGGTGTGAACTCCATTATCAATGTGTATGTGTTCTTTGATTTGATGGTTGTTGTTATGTTTCATATTCTTTACAGTATGCAGATGTGGATTTTCATGCTCTTTTGAATGCAATTATACTAACATCACAGAAGTAAAAGATCTTGGATAATTTTGGTAGTTGAAGGGATCTGGATTAGAAGTTCACCCAAATTATGTGTTATGGTCTGCTTCCTGTGGGAGTGACCTTCTTTATTCAACGCAAAAAATCCCAAAGTTACAATGACAAAAGCCTCAATATGCTTCATCAAAGTCCCTCAACTACTACAACAATAGTGGTTTCAAACACAACCAAAATCCCCTTCTTTCTACTCCAAAATTTGAGTAAAAAAATCACCACTTCATAGAACATGAAGGCAAGAGAAAACACCACAAAAAAGGCTTATACTACAAAATATTTTACACCTTAATTGTTGTGGGCCAATAGTATACATTTTGATATATAAAATATCATAAATAGTGAACCCGTGATCAAGTCTGCATAGTTATGATTCTCAACCCCTCACAAATATCCAAAGCAATAGTTTTAACATTTGTGGTCCATGCATAATTCGACGTGGTGGAATAATGGTTGGTTTGTTGTAATAAGGGGGGAATAGGTCACACGATCAAAATCGTGGACCTTGCCATTTTATCCCACTCATAACAATATTAGGTTACATCAAGTATTTCCCATTTACATCACAACCTCCCGTTGTGACCCATTGTTGGGGTGCCTATGTGTGTTCCTAGGGATCGCAGGGTCAAGCCTCATGGATCCAACTACCAACCATATGAAATTTTAAATAAATTTACAACACTTGACTTTAAATACATTTCATTGCCTTGTTAGTTAACGTGTCCACTTATAATGTAGATGCTACAGGTTCAATTCACTAGCTTATCGTTTTCACTACTAGCCTCGAACCTTCTTAGCCTTTCGAAGGTTGTCATGTTGCAACCTTTGATTGGCCCACCTCAACCTCTGCCACATAACTTGTCACCGAATTCCACACAATCTACCAACTTCCACGTGTCATATCCAGGGCATGCCACATGTCATGTCTAGAGCCTACAATATGTCTGCCATGTCAACAAGTCGGCACACTTAGCACCACCATGTATTTAACCATACCGCATCAACTGCATAGCCAACAAACTTTGCCACATGTTCTCTGCTCATGTCGGCATGTTGCTTGTATGACTTGCCACATGGTTTTTCGATTGTACTAGCATGTCAGCATGCCACATGGTGCCTCCTGGTGCTGCCATGTGGCATCCCTATCCAATTTTTTGCTATTTCATGAAAAATTTAGAACACGATAACTTTTGTGAATGAAGTTTGCTTGAGGCTATTCGATTTGTCTTGGAAAGTTGTCATCCAAATTTGTGTTGCGGTTTCATTTTCACCAAGTTTTGATCAATTTGAATTTTGAGGCATTTTTGGATCCTCCTAGATCAATCCTCCCCAATGAGAAGCTTTTGGACCACCAAAAGGTTTTCACTCAAATATAAAGTGAGGGTACTGCCTCTCCACTTCCTTGGTATCTTTCCACTTTGTTTTGTGTACCTAGCTCATCATAACAAATTACATAAAAACTATGATAACTAAACCATATTTTTAATCATTCCCATTTTCCCACAACTATCTACATTCATTACTCCAACTATTATCCATGCACAACACATTAGAAAAAATAATGAATACAAAGATGTTAATGAAAATGAATTAACAACATTTTTTATCCTATTAACACGTTCACACAATAAATTCTCATTTTGTAGTGTCAATGTTTCCTGAAACACATTATAATTACATTCATATGCAACTATTTCATTCCCATGCTCCATATCACATGCTTTATCCACCTTTGCAAACATGAGTGGAAATGGTTTTGCTCGCATTCACAAGCCTTTGCAATTTCCCTATGGTTACTAAGGAGAGATCATCTTTCAAGTGATGAGCTCTAATAATGTACTCAATTTCATCCTTGAAAAGGTGATACATGTTCACCTTTCTGGAAAAAAATAACTTTCCTATCAAACAAGTAAGGTCTTCCAAGCACAATTCCACAAATATCCAATAGAATTATATATAGTTCAACCTCATCAACAAATTTGGATATGATAACAAACCTAAGCCTACATTGTTCTATTACTTGCAACTTAGCATTATTACATACCCATTTGAGAGGATAAGGTTTTGGATGCGGTGTTGTTTCCAATTTTAACCTTTTTAACAATTTCTTCGTATATCAAATTGGCTTGAGAACTAGTATGAAACAAGGTATCAACTTTTGTATGTTTATTTACAATCCTTGTGTGAAAAGACTGAATTCCCTTTCTTTCTTAAATAGAATAACTCAACTCATCATGAGAAGATGATATACATTTCAACTGCATAGTCATGATTTGTGTTTCATTTCTGGATTCAAACCCTAGATCTTGTTGGATTGTCTGAACCACATTCTATTGGCCCTTCCAATCATGGAACCATGTGGGCCTAAGCTCTGGATGTAGTCTCTAACAATGATCATCATTGTGACCTTCTTTTTTGAAATGAGAACAAGGAATTATTTCATCTCCCTTCTTCACAGAAGTTGTCCTCTTTGGTTTCTCCTTTCCTTTGTGTTTGTCTTCTTTCCATTGAATGGATTCCATAGAAACACCAACACCTTGTTTACGTGCTTCAACGTAAGTGTCTTACACACATACTTCATCCATTTTAGATGACTTTAACAAAAAATTGTATTGTGGATATACATATGAAATCTA
>APFE031681364.1:0-24286 GCA_000404065.3 Pinus taeda
ATGATGTATGTTTAGAGAAGGATTTCTCTTAATTGTCTTGTTTGTCACTAGAGAGTCTTAGACTCCTAGGGAGGTTAGTTTTGTCCGCAAAAATAACTCTTTCCGCATGACAAGTACTATTACTATTTGTAATGCGCATGCTTTTGTTAGTGTGTTTTCTTTATTGAATTATTATTGTACTCGAGAACTTTTGGGTAGACACCGTCCAGACTAAGTAATGTCGGACAAGGACCCCCAAGATTCTCTATGTTTTGTATTTTGATTAGTTAGTTTTGTTATATATATAAGTAAGTGAGGTAGAGAAGGCATCGAAGGCATTGAGTGTGCGCCTGAAGAGCTTTCTGAGTGTGTGTGTGTATCCAGAGGTTAGAGACTTTGGCTCTACTCTGTTGCTTAACTTGGTATGTACATTTTATGCTTGATTAATATTGAAGCCTGCTGGGCCGCCAGACTGAGGTCTGTTCTTTTAAGATCGTCATTTTAGAAGACTGTAAAGCGGGTTGAGAGCTGGTGTCGCTCGTGGAGTCCTCGTATGTCTTGCGGACGAGTTGAAGAATAGGTTCAGCAAACCTCTTCAGTTGTCAAGTAATTACTGAGTCCATAATACTGGTATCAGAGCCCCAGGAGAATCTGTTCCCTCAGTTATCTCCAATTGAAAAGACTGTTGGAAAATGTTGGTAGGTGTGCAAGGTGTGTCCATGGTCGAAGAGAGTGAATATCTGTCTATCATTTCCCAAGCTTCATTCCAGTTAACAAATACTGTTCATCCCAAACTCAAGCAACCAGTTTTGAGAGACTGTGTGACAGTAGGAATATCTAATGCCCAGGTTGAAGGAGTACTGTATGATTCCACAGAACTGCCTAGTAATTGGTATTTTCAATACAAATCAATTGCTGACCAACAGAAGACAAATCCCAAGTTTAAAAGAGTCGCGATTGATAACGGACATGTCAAGTTAATATTATGGACTTGTAGATTCTGGATCCACAATCTTAAAGAATATGGCAAATTGACTTTGCAGGAAAAATTGTCCATGATCACAACATTGGATAAGATGCAAGGACCAAAGGCTACTTTTGATATCTGGGTAAATCAAAAGAATTTGGTTACATTAAGAATTTGAAATTCATTGAGTCAGTTCTAATAAAAAACTTGACAGGGGCCAAGTTCTAATCTCCGAAGAAACCAGTTGCTCTGAATTTGTTTTCTAAGGATGATATCAAAAATTTAAACCGTATGTGAAAGAAGGCAAATATTTTTATATTCACTTTGGAGGTATAAGAGTTGGGTTAGCCCCTTTCTTTCGTCATGGAATCAATGCCCCATGCATTGCAGAATTGTTCCACACTCGCCATCAAACATATGATAATGCTAGAATCGGAACTATAATGGGAAATTTAGCTTCCGGTTGCCAGTATGGCACCATCTACCCAGATTATGCTGTCAGTCTGAGTGAGGTTCATCTTAAAGACTGTTGGAAAATGTTGGTAGGTGTGCAAGGTGTGTCCATGGTCGAAGATAGTGAATATTTGTCTATCATTGCCCAAGCTTCATTCCAGTTAACAAATACTGTTCATCCCAAACTCAAGCAACCAGTTTTGAGAGACTGTGTGACAGTAGGAATATCTAATGCCCGGGTTGAAGGAGTACTGTATGATTCCACAGAACTTCCTAGTAATTGGTATTTTCAATACAAATCAATTGCTGACCAACAGAAGACAGATCCCAAGTTTAAAAGAGTCGCGATTGATAACGGACATGTCAAGTTAATACCTGCTAAACCCAAAATACAAAAGCCTGTTGCAAGGCCCCGTAAACATGTCTTTCCAATAATACCATCTGAATTACCTTCTTCATCCAGTACAAGTAACATTCCTACCATTGATGAAGTTTCTTTAGAACCTCAGTTATCTCCAACTGAATTGTATATACCCGAATCCAAACCATTTTTGCCATTTGTAAATAAAATGCATCGTCTGTCAGGTTATAGATTTCAGCCAGTAGAAGAATGGCAGTATGCCAATCGTAGGTTTGTAAAAAGATGAAAGACTTTT
The DNA here is from genome assembly GCA_000404065.3 of Pinus taeda. Taxonomy (NCBI): domain Eukaryota; kingdom Viridiplantae; phylum Streptophyta; class Pinopsida; order Pinales; family Pinaceae; genus Pinus; species Pinus taeda. The sequence continues at coordinate 2,056 of APFE031681364.1, forward strand.
ATTAAGTCTTCATCTAACCCTAGGAATATCCCAACATTTTTTGCCTGCCATGCTTGGCAGTTCTGGATCCACTGGTTTCTTCGGAGTCTCATACCAACAACTTTCTTGATTTCTTCGCATATGTCACTAGCAATCTGCTGGAGTATACGCCATCTAATTACAAATGTTAAAAATGAATCTTCTTCATGAAGATAAAAGATTCCAGTTCTTCCTTGTAGTCCGTGAGCTTTATTCATCTCCCTGGTGAGCGAGTCTGCAAGCATATTAGAGTTACCTGGCACCCATTCAACATCAAAGTCATACATAGCAAACCACATTTTCCAAGCTAATAATCTTCCTCTTGCAAGTTGTTTAGAAATTTTGTCAGTGAGAAAATATTTGAAATTCATTGAGTCAGTTCTAATAAAAAACTTGACAGGGGCCAAATAAATTTCAAACTTCTGGCAGACATCGCATCTCCAAGTCCAAGAATCTTGGTAGCAAATTTACAATTTTTAAGGAAAGCAAGAAAACAACTCTTAGACATATGAATCACTGTCAGACATCACATCTCCAAGTCCAAGAATCTTAGTAGAAAATTTACATAAAATTGTAGTAGTCTATAGCTGTAAATTTTTGGAGTTGAGAGTATTGGTGATACATACATGCCATGACATGTATCAACTAGTGATACATATATGCCATGACATGTATCAGCTGGTGATACCTACAACTTTTGCTCAACTTTCGTATGTTCTGGCCCCTGAACGGTCCACCATCTCCATCAACTAAGAGACTCCGCCACCACCATCCTAACCATGTTGTCTTGTCCATCATTCATGCAATTAAAGCCTGGATCATCGACCGAATTTGAAATTTATAGACTACTATAATTCATAGTCGAATTTGAAACTTATAAACTACTCCAATTGTATGTATAAATTATACTTGCGAATTTTCGAATTCATGTAGGGTTAGCGTTATGCTGAAAATTCAAATTTAAATTTCAAACTCAGTCATTGATCCATGCTTTAATTGCGTGGTCGACAGGACATGACAACATGGTCTAGGCAGGATAATGGTAGCAGTCTCTCAAATTTGAAACTTATAAACTACTCCAATTGTATGTATAAATTAAACTTGTGAATTTTCGGATTCATGTACGGCTAGCGTTATGCTGAAAATTCAAATTTAAATTTCAAATTCAGTCATTGATCCATGCTTTAATTGCGTGGTGGATAGGACATGACAACATGGTCTAGGTAGGACAATGGTAGCAGAGTCTCTTAGTTGATTTTGATGGTAAACTGTATCGATCCTATTCGAGCAGTCATGGGAAAGTTGAGCAAAATTATGGGTACTCTCTATATCACTATCTATACCTAGATCACATCAACTCCAAAACTTGGCCGGTATAAACTAATGCTAAACATAAGAATTAAAAATATAGTTGTTAAGACATAAGAATCGATGTTAGTACCTTAAGAGCAAAGGACTTGCAACCCTTGGGCACCTCTAGGACACTGATCATGTACTCCTTGTTCCGGTTGGAGGGATCAAAGTAGGCCTAATGCCTTCGCACGTGCTCAACCAATTCTTTGTCCACCTTCTCGACTCGTCGATGATAACCTGGATGGAGTCGAAGAGAGAATATACATCCAAGAAGAAGAACCGTACTCGGCGTCGACTTTCGCTGTCGGCAACGTTGAAGTTGAAATATGAGACCCAATCTAGGAGCGTCTCGGTCTCTCCATTTGCCCACATCCATGTAGGCAATGGGTGAAGGATTCCCTCAGAACACCCAGCACCGCCGGCCTGCCTGCTATGTGTTTTGGAGCGATGAGGATTCACTTGTTCGAGTTGTTGAGCGGTGCGCCAGTTGCCCTCCAAGGCTATGAAGTTGAAACCGTGTTGGGATATGAGGAGCTTTGAGATGTTGCGGTGCCATTTGTAGAATTCATGAAACTGATGAATGTAGTGGGAAGACAAATCCATGGTTATTATCCCCTTTGTTTTTACTATCTCATTCTCCAAAATTCCCATTAAATTTCCTTCCTATAAATTGTTTCTTGAAAATCATATTTTGAAATACATTTATAAGGTATTTATCCTAAGTGTTACAAACTAGGCTTTGACTAATTGTTATTCTCTCTTGAAAATATCCTAAATAACAAGAATTCTAGTATACAAACCCACAAAAATAATTTCATCTTGAAAGACAACTTGGCATCTCTCATTGTGATCTCAATAAGAGTCATCACCTCCTCAATGAATCAAAGCAAAACTCTTGAAAGTTAACCCGTGTAACAGTTGGGACCATTTGTAGTGGTTATAATGAATGGTAGATTACTTATTGGGACCATTTGTAGTGATTATAATGAATGGTATATTACTCATTGGTTGCATAAGTGATAGTACTTTAATCTTATCCTTATTTCTAGTTTCAACTAGAGGTTGAAAAGCTTGTTTGTTTTTCAAGAAGTCGATTCCCTCCTATCACTTAATGCTTGATCTATGAAGTCAACAATTTTCAATTGAGGTGCAACCCTATTTGAAACCATGCAACCATTGTGGGACACACATTAACTATGGGTATTTCCAAAATTCTCATTCATATTTGGCAGGAATACATAGCATTGTCTTAACCTTATTTGCAAACATGCAACCATATTGACTATGGGTATTTCCAAAATTCTCCTTCATATTTGGCATGAAGACATAGCATTGTCTTAACCATATTTGCAACCATGCAACCACACCATTGTGGGACACACATTGACTATGGGTATTCCTAAAATTATGCAACCATTGTGGAATAGACATTGACTATGGGTATTGCCAAAATTCTGCTTCATATTTCGCATGAAGACATAGCATTGTCTTAACCCTATTTGCAACCATTGTGGGACACACATTGACTATGGGTATTTCCAAATTTCTCCTTCATATTTGGCACGAAGGCAAATCATTGTCTTAGTGACACTTCCCAAGTATTGTGGTCAACTGAATTAAAGCAACTTCTTCTAAGAATAATTTTGAGCCCGACTCCCTATTAGCATTTTAATTTTTTTTGTTCATACCAAATCCAAGATACAAAGGCCCATTTACATTGTCGAGAGGATTACATTTTGACACTTAACACTTAGCTCTATCATATGTGCATCCTACACAAAATCAATTATGGCCCATTTACATTGTCGAGAGGATTACATTTTGGCACTCAACACTTAGCTCTATCATATGTGCATCCTACATAAAATCATTGAGGCCCATTTACATTGTTGAGAGGATTACATTTTGGCACTCAACACTTAGCTCTATCATATGTGCATCGCACACATGTAGATTTGTTAGTTGATAAGAGTCAAAGCTTACACATTTAATTTTGAAGATCAATTCAACCCAAGAGTGACTATAACTTGCAACTGGTATTTCTATAAGTGAAAGTTCACTTCTACATTCTTCAAAATTAGTTGAATTGAGTTGTAAATGAGTGGATTTATGGTTGGTGATAACACCCTTCATTTGTTGAGTTTAAGTTGTTGTGAAAATGGTTATAGTTGATGAGTTATTAGAGTTACAAATACTCCTATACTCTCCATTATTATTAATATAGTCAATACTAATAAAGCCACTCTCACGAATATTCTAACTTGTTTAGAAGATTCACAAGTTATTCTTAATATAGTCAATACTAATAAAGGCAATCTCATTAACTTGTTTACAAGATTCCCAAGATAATATTGAAATTCTTTAGCTCAAATCATAACTCCAACAATATGAATTACAACAAAGGAATCAAAATTTGTAACTAATTTTTAGTCAAGCAATTCTCTATTTGAGATTTATTCCCCTTCACACCCAATACCAGATGAGATCAATGATGTGACTTTAGGAGACTTGCATTCCCCAAGCCCATCATCAAAACTTTGGAAGAAGTCATCACCAACAAGCATAAGATTGGTCTTAGATCTGAAAAAAAGAAGTGACCTTTCATATTCAATATTACTCGAAACCAATCTAGTTTCAGAGTGCTAGGTTTCTTAAGAAAGCTCTAGATTCTAAATTACTAACATTGACATCAAGTTGGTGACATGAAAAAATAGTGTGTTGAACTTCGACTTGTCAAAATTTTAGAAACATTCTCACCATTCAGAAAAAAATGTTCCAATCACAAGAACCTTGTAAGAACAAAATTAACCTTGGATGAATCACTTCTTGAAAATGACATTTATTAGTAAAAATGATATATTGATCATATTGTAGAATTCATTCTTAAATATTGACACATCTTGTAGTGGAGAGATTTTCATCTTCTCACATTGTATCTAACAGAGGGAATTGTACTCAACTACTAGTTTAATTGTCATGTAAAGCAATCCTAATCCACAAAAACAATTAAAGTTAGCATCCCGCGAGAGATCATAGTTAAAGTAAAAGTTGTAATTAGATATAAACTCAAGAACACATTTGGTTTGTCATTCTCCTTAAACCATCACTCAATAGAAAACATTACTTCTCTTAGACTTCAATTTGGTTTGTAATTCTCCTTAAACCATCACTCAATAGAAAAGATTACTTCTATTACTTCTATTAGACTTCAATTTGTGGTCATGTTTAAACTACTATCTCCAATTAAAGTTAGCACCCCGCAAGAAACCATAGCTAAAGTAAAAGTTGTAGTGAGATATGAACTCATGTTCCATGAGAACCATTTGGTTTGTCATTCTCCTTAAACCATCACTCAATAGAAAACATTACTTCTGTTAGACTTCAATTTGGTTTGTAATTCTCCTTAAACCATCACTCAATAGAAAAAATTACTTCTATTAGACTTCAATTTGTGGTCATGTTTAAACTACCATCTCCAAAATTTATAGTAATGTTTAAATTACAAACATTACATCTATTAGACTTCAATTTGTGGTCATGTTTAAACTACCATCTCCAAAATTTATGGTAATGTTTAAATTACAATTTGAAAACTACCATCTCCAGAATTTATGGTAATGTTTAAATTACAATGTGAAATCACTTCCATTTTATAGAGGAAGTCAACTTTTACTTTAAAACAAGTTTCACCAAAATTCATGGTAATGTTTAAATTACAAACATTACTTCTATTAGATTTCAATTTGTGGTCATGTTTAAACTACAATTTCCAAAATTTATGGTAATGTTTAAATTACAATGTGAAAACACTTCCATTTTGTAGAGGAAGTCAACTTTTACTTTAAGACAAGTTTTAAAACTAGGAGTCTTAAAGTTAGTAGTCTTAGGTAAACTATCAACAATAGTAGACTTCAATTTGTGATCGTGTTTAAACTACGATCTCCAATAGTAGACTTCAATTTGTGGTCATGTTTAAACTACCATCTCCAAAATTTATAATAATGTTTAAATTACAATGTGAAAACACTTCCATTTTCTAAGAAGTCAACTTTTACTTTAAAATAAGTTTTAAAATTAGGAGTCTTAAAGTTAGTAGCCTTAGTTAAACTATCAACCATAAAAGACTTTGACTTTAAAGTTAGGAGTCTTAAAGAGTACTCTTAATTAAACTTTAAACTATTCAACCATAAAAGGCTTTGACTTCAAATTGTGCTACTGGTGTGTTTTGTAATCTTATTTAAAGCACCATATTCAAAAAACGCATTTGTCCATTCACTATCATTCACTTTCATATTCTTAAAGTCCCATACATTTCTGAAAAAGGGAATATCAAAAACATAAAACATAATTCTTAAGTATTATGATTATTCACTTTTGAGAAAGGTGAAAAACAAGTGAATGTGAAAAGTCTCAAAGAAATTACTTGAAATATAAAACCAATAAAATTGTATTTTTATATGCCTCGTTCAAAAAAACCATAAAATTGTTTTTGTATAAGCATCGTTCAAATAATATGTATTATACATTTATCTATCTCGGGTATATTTTCTTATATGTTATAACAAAAATGATTAGTCTCTTGGTATTTTTGTTTTTAAATTATAAGTGTAGTCTTCACAGATCTATTACACATGGTTATTGTAGTTCTCTATTTACTAAAATTTATTTTTAAATTGTAAATTGTAAATGAAATGCCCATAGATTTGTTTACTGAGATTATCTGAAATTAATTTATATCATGAGTGTAATCGTTCAATTATTTTATAGAGTTTTCTATTTACTAATGTTTGTTTTTAAATTATAAGTGTAGTGTTTATATATGTGCTTAAAGATGCTTTTGTGTGTAAAATTAACCATATTAGTAAAATGGCTTCGCTTTTGTGTGTAAAGTTGAAGCCAAAGATCTTGTGTGTTTTAATTTCAATTTTATTAGATATTGAAATTAAAAGCATATCAGTAAAATGGGTTCGCTTCATATATATATATATATATATATAGATTGTTGGAAGACATTAATTCCAACCACCTGTATTAATGCAGTGGCTAGTTTAATCTAGATAATACAGCAGATGTTTCAAAGTGCAGGTTCTAGAAGTCGGCGGGTCATCAATGTTAGTCGGCAGCAAGCGGCAGTAGTCAGCCATTGTTGTTGAACCATAAATGTCAGTCAGCAGATTGTTGTAGCATCTACGGCTGTCTCTATGTATAAATTTCTATGTTTGTAATGTAATGAATAAGCTCATTTTTTAGTCTTCAAGTTTCTGATATGGTATCAGAGCTCAGGAGTGTGGGCTGTTTTAAGTTGTGAGTTTTTTGTATGTGTTTTCTGAGATCTGTGTTTGAGTCTCTCAGTCTCCGCTCTCTCTCTAATATGGTATTAGACTTGGCTCACTCAGGTGAGGTGTGAGGAAGGCCCAGTAGTGTCTGCGTGAGCCCGGATCTGAGTTAGAAGAGTGTTGTGTTAAGTGCAGACTGTGTGAGGTGAGGCGGAGCGGTGTGGCTAGCCTTAATGTGCGTCTGCCAGGGTGTCAATCACCATGTCGAATCTTGTGTGTTGAGGACGCGTTGAGTCCTGTGTTGTTGGGCTGCTTAGAGGAGGTTTCGGTGGTGTGAAGGTTTCAAGGAGCGAGATCCCATTTGTGCCTAAAGAGTGGTGGATTGTGTGCCACCTGGAGTATTTTTTTTAAAAGTTGTTTGTTGCAGAGTGTTGTTGAAAGAGAATCATTGAAGCACCCTGTGTGGAGGCCTGGTGCAGACAAGGCCGAGGACGTGAGTAGTCCAATGGTGTTGGAGTGTAGGAGCTGTGTGCTCATCGAGTTGGGAGCTGTGTGCTCAACCAGTTGTTGGGTGTTGCATATTTGAAGGTGTTCAATGATGCGCATTTAGTTGTGTCTATTGTGGGAGCATGTCCTTTTTGTTGCAGCGATTTATCAGTTTATGTGTGAGAGCGTGGGAGCGTAAGAGATCATTTTCGTTGAGATTCATAGTCTTGCTGAGAGAGTGGAATATTGCAGAGTCGTGGAGTTGTCATTACCTGTGGAGACAGAGCTCGCTGTCAAGTGAGGACCTTGGTGTGCTTGCTTTGTAGTGAAGGGAGATTTGCTGTGAAGGGAAATCGGCCAGCCAGTCAGCTTCGTTTGTGAATGTCCGGTGTGCTGTGTTATGGTGTGGCCGCTAGGGTTCGAGCCCAGGACTCCAGGATGCTTTTTGGTTGAAAGTTTCTATCAGTGGAGTTTTCCTGTTAAGTGAAAGCTGCAACCGCTTGTTGGGATGGAGAGTTTATTTGCAGAATGAACATGAGACATTTTAGATGCACTTGACTTCATGATAGAGATAGGCTTGAAAAAGCATTCTCGTCAAGAACAGAGTGACGCATATGCTGTTGTGATGTTATTGGAACGATATTTCTCTATGGCTGGATGTGAGACGGAGCTAATCTGGCCAAAAGACATTTCCCAGTTGTATGAGCCTTGAAAGAATCACACTGCCACTGTTGAAAGAGCGTTGTTGATACTGATACCAGCTCACCTGACACTACTAGGCCTTCCTCACAGCTCACTGCTGATACACAAGATTCCACATGGTGATTGACACCCTGGTAGACACACATCAAGGCTAGCCACACCGCGCTGCCTCACCTCACACAGTCTGCACTTAACACAACACTCTTCTAACTCAGATCTGGCCTCACGCAGACACTAATGGGCCTTCCTGACAGCTCACCGAGGTCGGCGCAAGTGTAGCTGAATGTCTTGTTTGTTGCTGGGAAATCCGTGGTGAGGGTCGTGCGGTGACCAGAGATGCGTGTGACGGTGGCTGCTCACTCGTAGAACGAGCTATGGTGCAGTGAAGACGTGGAGGAGACGGACCAGTGACACCGTGTGTAGAGCTTGGAGGGCCGAGGAGAGCCGCTTGCTGAAGGAGCTGGGGATTTCCCAGGAGGAGCTACGAAGTGCTCGTAAAAGAGGGCATTGTGTGTTGAGAGCTTGAGAGTCACAGAAGCGTCGTTGTTGTGAATCTTGGAGACCGTGTGAGAGGAAACCGTGTTCAACAGTGTGTGTGGTTATGTCTCGTAATGCAAGGATGTCTATCAAAGGTGCAAAGGTAGACTGTTGAAGTTGAAATCGTGTTTGAGATCCCCCTTTGTTGGTATGTTTATACAGTTGTTGTTCGGATTTGCAGTGTTTTGAAATTTTCCCTAATATGGCAACAACATCTGAAATTTAAAATTGATATGTGGTTACTATATACATTGGTTAACCGATTATGATATAAAGGGATTGCATTGATGTTTGCAACAAGTGTTTGAGGCATTGATGTATATGTGTTAAGCGCTGAAGCAAGTGAACATATTTTTTAACAGTCCTTGAGCCTTGTTGAGAAAGGATTAATCTACTAGAAATATTCTTTTTATTGCACGAGTTGTGGTGAATGGTCAGTTGTTGCAATGAGCGTGGAGCTGAGTTTTTTTTGTATGTTTGATCGATCGCTATTGAGAAAGGTTGTAGAGGAAAAAGTTGTGGATGACTCAGCCGCAACAGATAAATTTGCAATTAAATTTGATAATGGATATTTATTTTATGAAAATGAATTGCAAGTTATCTCTGAAAAGAAAATGATTGATAAATTGCTGTTTGCTTTTGATGATCGTGTGGAAGAGCATGAAGAAGAAATTGTAGTAGCAGTTAAAGGAAGAAACAAGTTTGAAGATGTCAAGCTTGATTATGATGCAGAGATAAAGCTAATTGAAGGATGGCCTGAGAAATATTTTGAAAATATTGATGTAGGTTTGAAAGCAACAATTGCCATGGTGAAGAATCTTGAAACTGAAGAATCCATGAATGAGCAGAATGATAAAAATCAATATGGTTCTGTTTATGAATCTAACATTGTTTTTGAGTGTGCAGATATTGACAATCAGGAAGAAGCAACAAAACTTGAAGAAATTGCAAGTATTAAGGACAAGTATAAGTCCCAAGAACATGAAGCAATGATGAATACAAAGAATGTTAACCTGGAATCAAGAAATGAGAAGCTCAATCACTATCTTATGACAAGAAAGGTGAAAATGAAACTGCACCAGCAAAGGAAAAGGAACAAGCATGGACCCTTTCGTAAGAAGGCAAAAATGAAATGTTTTATTGTAAGCCTAGCTGAGACTTAGGCTAGCATACATGTCAATTAAGAGTATAGTGTCTTATAGTGTATTTGTCATATGGTTGGAATTAAGGGGGGGTGTTGGAAGACATTAATTCCAAGCCCATATTAATGCAGTAGCTAGTTTAATCTAGATAATACAACAAATGTTTCAAAGTGTAGGTTCTAGAAGTCGGCGGGTCATCAATGTTAGTCGGAAGTAAGCGGAAATAGTCAACCATTGTTGTTGAACCATAAATGTCAGTCGGTAGATTGTTGTAGCATCTATGGCTGTCTCTGTGTATAAATCTCTATGTTTGTAATGTAATGAATAAGCTCATTTTTGAGTCTTCAAGTTTTTGATATTAATATATTGAAATTAAAACCATAGCGACTGAATATTTACTGAACCGATTTTTCAGAAATTAAAAACATAACAAGTGGATATATACTCAACTTCAGATTAAAAAATCCTTTGGAAAAAAGACACTGAAATTAAAACAAATTAGATGAGTCCAATCAACCTAACTGATGGCTAAACCAGATTAGATGAGTCGAATTTGATGACGAGCACTGGTCCTGTTTCTGGAAGCAAGGGAGCCAAAGGCACAGTACATATTGAAGAAATTGGATAAATCCCTTCAACCTAGCAGATGAATATATACACGATTCTTTCGAATTGGATGATAACCACTTCCAGAAACAAGGCAGCTAACGGAACATTACCTACTGAGATAATAGCTACTCTATAGTGAACACTAAAAATGGTAATGTTATGGTTCCCAAGTGGCCTAGACCGTGCAAACTATGGAGGGTGGATAATGAACGTAGTCTTATCCGAGCTTCCCATTTTTTTATAGATTGATTGACAGACGAGAATAATACATATTAGACTCCACTAGGCCAAGCCTCTGATATTTTCAATGGACTGAGATGAGGCTCCAATGCCTTGGACTGATTAAAAAATATGAAAACATCGTACCTACCAGAGAGACTCGTAGGCACATAGTTCCCCCTCTCCTTTTCCGGATTATACACATCGCCTATAGCCCGGTGTCCTCTCACCTTCACCAGCGTCTTATTCCCCTCTGCCTCCTCGTCCTCTCGAGCTATAATGTAGAAATGGTTATTACCACTCGTGTCTGCCGCTATGTGAAAGATGTCCTCGTAGCTCCCTTCTCGCGCAGGCGGCACGAGCATGCTCTGGACCGAGCGGCCCCATCTATCGGAAGTGATGACGGAGCCTTGGTAGGAGCCGAAGCCGAAGCCAACGAGGCCACGGCTTCTTGCCCGTATTTCTGCCTAACAAGGCCGCGCAGATTGACCTCCCCGAAGTTGACCATTGTGGTTGCCATGTAATCTCCGACATGCGCGTTGTGAGCCCACACATTCGCCTTCCCAGCGGGCCATCGGTCTGGTAGAAAGGCCAGCGTGTCCATCAATTGATTTTCCCGTACGTTCCACGAGTTTCGGTGCCCAAACAGGACCGCCCTGTAATACTCATCGGCTTCGAGTTTCATGCCCAAACAGCACCACGATGTAATACTCATCGGCATCGCTCACGTTCTTCGCATTCTATTGGATATCGAACACTTCCTCGTCCATGGCGTTTTCCATTTGCCGACGGAGCACATCTCGAAGAAACTTTATAGTGAAATCACATATACATACAATTATTCTAAAGAAAAATACAGAAAACAGCAGTCAGACACAAGAAAATAGAGACTATGACGATTAATACATACTTATTTGTGTAGCTATTGATCTATTAATACTCATGCTCATCTAGTACATCGAATCCCATCCCATCCATCCGGCCATCACTATTCTTCATTGGTTCATTGGTGCCATGGTATCTAGAGTCATTCGTCATTGGTTGCATGGTATCCATAGTCCCCATATATGGAGGTCATCCACCCATCACCATCCTCATTGTTCCCATGGTATCCAAGAGTTCCCATCTGTTGGAGCCATCCACCCAACACCATTCCTCACTGGTCCCATGGCATCCAAAAATGGTAAATAGAAATGGTAAATTGAAATTGAAAGATGGCCCTGATGTAAGTGGGCGATTCCATAGCTTAACTCCATAGCTATGCAACCGTCATCTATACCTTCATACTCGCCATCCTTTCAACATATAAAAATTACCTTCATACTCGCCATCTTTTTAACATATAAAAATGTTGAGGGATGCCCTGATGCCATGGGATGGAGACCCACGAGGGATGTGGATGGCCTCCACAGATAGGGAGATACTCGCCATCCTTTCACCATATAAACGTGCAACAGGATGCCGTGATGCCATGGGATGGAGACCCAATAGGGATGTGGATGCCTCCATAGATAGGGAGATACTCGCCATCCTTTCAGGATATAAAAATGCAAGGGATGCCCTGATGCCATGGGATGGAGACCCACGAGGGATGTGGATGGCCTCCATAGATAGGGAGGCCATGGAGTCTAACCAGATATACTACCCAAATAGCTACCCAAATTAGTGAGACTATGGAGTTTGACTGAATGTACTTAGTGAGACTATGGAGTCTGACTGTATGTACTTAGTGAGTATTAACATGGAGACTATGGAGTCTGACTAAATGTACTTAAGCGAGTATTAATAGATAAATAACTACACAAATATATTGATTAATATCGAGACTATGGGGTATGACTAAATGTACTTGTACTTACTTAGTGAGTATTAATATGTACAATAGTGAATATTAATATGGAGACTATGGAGTGACTAAATGTACTCAGTGAGTATTAATAGATAAATAACTCCACAAATATATTGATTAGATAAATAATCACACAAATATATCGATTGGTTACCAAAAAACAATGTCAAAATCACATTCCAAGAACAAGAACTATGACAACAAAATAGAGATACAATTATTTTGAAGGAAATCAAGAAAACAACTGTCACACATAAGAATCAAGAACATTAACTATGACAACAAAAAATACATACAATTATTTAGAAGGAAATCAAGAAAACAAATGTCACACATAAGAATCAATGTAAAACATCACATCTCCCCGTCCAAGAACCTTGGCAGCAAATATACATACAATTGGAGTAGTCTATAGCTGTAAATTTTTTTAGTTGAGGGTATTGGTGATACATACATGCCATGATACAAGGAAATCATGGCAAAAACTACAACTGTCACACATATGAATCAATGTAAGACATCACAGCTAATTTTTTTTTGAAGGTATTGGTGATACTCATGCCATGATACAAGGAAATCAAGAAAACAACTACAATTGTAACACATATGAATCAATGTAACATCTCCCCGTCCAAGAACCTTGGGAGAAAATATACATACAATTACATACAATTGGAGTAGCTTATCGCTGTAATTATTTTTTGAGTTGAGGGTATTGGTGATACCGTCATGCCATGACATGTACCAAAGAGTACAACTTTTGTGCTCAACTTCCCTATGTTTTGGCCCCTAAACTTTCATGACATGTATTAGAGAGTACAACTTTTGCTCAACTTCCCTATGTTTTGGCCCCTAAACTTTCCTTTTTTGAGTTGAGGGTATTGGTGATACCCTCATGCCATGACATGTATTAGAAAGTACAACTTCTGCTCAACTTCCCCATGTTTTGGCCCCTAAACTTTCCTATGTTTTGGCCCCTGAACTTTCCTATGTTAGTTGATAATTTGTTGATAAGAGACTCCACCACCACCATCCTCACCATTTTCCTATCCACCGCCATTTTTCCCACGGTTTGAAAGCATGGACCCGTGACCGAATTTGAAATTTATAAAGTACTATAATTCCGAATTTGAAACTTCTAGTACTCCAATTCGTAGGTATAGGGTACTCCAATTGTATGTATAGACTATATCTTCATACCTGCGAATTTTTGGATTCATGTGACGCTAGCTGTATGTTGAAAATTCAAATTTAAATTTGAAATTTACGCTAGCGTTATATTGAAAATTCAAATTTAAATTTTAAAAATTACACTAGCGGTATGTTGATCCGGGTGACGCTAACGGTATGTGAAAATTCAAATTTAAATTTGAAATTTATGCTAGCGGTTTATAAATTCAAATTTAAATTTTAAAAATTACGCGAGCGATATGTTGATTCGGGCGACGCTAGTGGTATATGAAAATTCAAATTTCGTGCTGAACAAAAAAAATTCAAATTTGAATTTGAAATTTACGCTAGCGGCATATTGAAAATTCAAATTTTAATTTTAAAAATTCAACTAGCAGTATGTTGAAAATTCAAATTTAGATTAAGCTAGTGGTATGTTGAAAATTCAAAAATTCAAATTTAAATTTCAAAGTTCGAATTTCAATTCAATTTAGTAACTAATCCATGTTTTATTCAATTTACGCTAGCCGTAGGTTGAAAATTCAAATTTGAATTTAAATTTTGAAACTTCAAAAGTTGAATGTGTGTTTTAATTGTGTGTTGGACAAGGCAACATGGTCTGGGCCGATCCAGCGATATTTCAACAAGATATCATCATGGGAATTCCGCGCATTATCATTGGCGGGCCGATCCACACTCTCTGTGTCGGGTCTAACGCATCTTTCGGTATACTGGGCTCACTTATTTTATATTCCGTCCTCCATCATTCGTCGTCTTAATCAGCTATATGCATGTTTCATATGGGGCGGTAAATCCTTTCAGCATAAGTTTCACCTATCTAAGATAAAGGACATATCCATTCCAAAACAACAAGGAGGATGGGGCATCAAGGATTTAAGACAATTTGGCTATGCATTGCTCTGTCGCACTTTATGGCGAGGTATATATGGCACGTCCCCATGGAGCAACATCATCCGACACAAATATATGAAAGGTAAATGTATTGCATTTTGGTACAGGAAAGGTTCCATTGGCATTGGAACGGGATCTCCTATATGGCACAACATGAAGAAAATCGAAGCCCTCTTTCTCTCCCGTTTTCGATGGCGACTTCACTCTGGATCTAGGATCATCATTGGATTGGACCCTCTCATATGTGGACACCTAGACATTGTCATCCCGGATGATCTCATTCTACAGTTACAGCATCAAGGCATTTTTACATGGAACAAATTGATCAAAGAGTGGCATGGGTCCACTCCGATATGGATGTCAAGCAATGATCTCTTTCTTCCGAATTCGACGGCGAGCTCGTGGAATACTATCTCAGCCTCATTATCTGCTAGAGGGCTCCATCGATATGGATCATCCGATCAACTCCAATGGACTGTCTGCGGTTTTCGGCGCCCTGTGACTGTTCGCGACATATATTCTTTTCTATGCATGGACAGATATCCATACTCTCTTCCGATTTTCCCATATATATTCTGGAAGGCATCATGTCCTCCTAAATATATACATTTTGCATGGCTGGTTTTTTATAACAAAAACCTTACATGGGAAAATCTTCGCAAATGCTCATGGCACGGAGCCAGCAGATGCCCTCTGTGTGGAAATGATGAAGAAACTAATCTACAACTGTTCATCAAATGTTCATCCTTTCTCTGAATCTGGTATGATTTGGCCCACAATTTTGGCTTTCATCTAACAGACTTTGATTCTATGCATGCAGCTATATCGTGGTGGAGCAAACAAAAGGGTAATAGACGCTTCCTCATTCTGCTATATTTATGGATCGTCTGGAAATGGCGGAATGATATCATCTTCAATGATCATCATTTGCCAAATACTATCATCACTGATAGTATCACATCCCAATGGCACTCTATATATGGATCCGAATGAAGACTGTCCTTATGCCTTCATGCATTTGAACATCTCTACCTATTCCCTCATTTTATATATCTGAATGTCTTATACGCATATTTTGATTCATATGTCTATCTGAATATATGATATATTCACTCATAACTCATATATGTACATATGCTTTTTCAGCATCTGAACTATATTTTCTCAATATAATATTATGCTTTTTTTCTTCTGAAAAAAAAACATGGTCTGGGCCTGTTTTAATTAATTTACGATAGCGGTATGTTGAAAATTCAAATTCAAATTTGAATTCCAAATTCAAAATTCCCAAATTTATTCAGAAATCCAAGTCGAAATTCCAAAATTCCGAAATCCAAATCGAAATTTTAAAATCTAAAATTAAATTCCAAAATTTATTCCAAAATCCAAATCCAAATTCTAAAATCCCAAATTGGCGATATTAATTCAAATTCCAAAATTCCAAATCCAAATCCCAATTCCAAATTCCAAAATCCAAATCCCAAATTCCAAAATTTCAAACCCCAAATAATTAATTTACTCTATCGGTATGTTGAAAAATCAAATTGGAATTATTCAAATTCCGAAATTCCGAAATCCAAATTCAAATTCCAAAATCTCTGAAATCCAAATTTCAAAATTTGATTTCAAACCCCAAATAATTAATTTACGCTAGCGGTCTGTTGAAAATTCAAATTCAAATTCCAAAATTCCGAAATCCAAATCCAAATTCTAAAATCTCCGAAATCCATATTCCAAAATCCCAAATTTTGGAATTTGATTTCAAAGCCCAAATAATTAATTTATTAATTTACGCTAGCGGTAAGTTGAAATTCAAATTCAAATTTTAAATTCCAAATTTCAATTCAAAATTCCAAATCCCAATTCAAAATTTATTCAAATTCTGGAATTCCGAAATTCAAATCTAAAATCCAAATTCCAAAATCCCAAATTTCAATTTCAAATTTCAAATTGAAATTTAAACTTCAAAATTTGAATTGAATTGTGTGGTGGACAAGACAACATGGTGCGGGCAAGACTGTGGTGGCAGAGTCTCTTAGTTCTCTTAGTTGAAGGTAGACTGAATTGGGCAGTCATCGGAAGGTTGAGCAAAGTTGTAGGTTCTCTCTGTATCACTATCCGTACCTAGGTCACGTCAACTCCATATGAATAAAAAACACAGCAGTTAAGACATAAGAATCGATGTCGGTACCTTGAGAGCGGAGGACTTGCAACCCTCGGGCAAGCGTAATGTCGGTCGGAGGGATCAAAGCAGGCGTAATGCCTCCTCGCGCGCTCAGCTAATTCTTTGTCCACCTTATCGAGCTCCTCGATTACGACCTGGATGGAGTCGAAGAGAGAATAGCCTGCCTGCTCTTTAGTACTGAGATTATTTGAAACTAATTTATAATCGTTCAATTACTTTATAGAGTTCTCTATTTACTCATGTTTGTTCTTAAATTATAAGTGCAGTGTTCATAGATGTGCTTATAGATGCTTTTGTGTGTAAAATTAACCATATCAGTGAAATGGCTTCTCTTTTGTGTGTAAAGTTGAACATAGAGATCTTGTGTGTTTTAATTTCAGTTTTACTGGTATTGAAATTAAAAGCATATCAGTAAAATGGGTTATATATATATTATATTATTTATATATATATATATATATATATATATAAAGTAATCATAACTACTGAATATTTACTGAACCAGTTTTGCAGAAATTAAAAACATAACGACTTATATATACTCAATTTGAAATTAAAACATTATCTGGAAAAAGGAGGCTTTGGATGAGTCCAATCAACCCGTTTCTGGAAACAAGGGAGCCAAAGGAACAGTACCTATTGAAGAGATTGGATAAATCCCTTCAACGGATGAATATATACACGATTCCTTCGAATTTGATTATAACCACTTCCAGAAACAAGGTAGCTAACAGAACTTTACCTACTTAGATAGCAGCTATTCTATAGTGAACACTAAAAATGGTAATCTTATGCTTCCCAATTGCCCTAAACTGTGCAGACTGTGGAAAGTCGGTAATAAACGTGGTCTCATCCGAGCTTCCAAATTTTTTATAGATTGATTGACAGACGAGAATAATACATATCAGACTCCTCTAGGCCAAGCCTCTGATATTTTCATTGGACTGAGATGGGCAGGTAGAGGCTCCAACGCCTTGGACTGATTAAAAAATAAGAAAGCATCATACCTACCAGAGAGACTTGTAGGCACATATTTCCCCCTCTCCTTTTCCGGATTATACACAACGCCTATAGCCCTCTGTCCTCTCAACCTTCGCCAGCGTCTTATTCTCCTCTGCCTCCTCGCCCTCTCGGACTATAACGTAGAAATGGTTATTACCACTCGTGCCTGCCGCCATGTGAAAGATGTCCTTGTATCTCCCTTCTCGGGCAGGTGGCACGACCATACTCTCGATCGAGCCACCCCATCTGTCGAAAGCGATGACGGAGCCCTGGTAGGAGCCGAAGCCAATGAGGGCCATGGCGTCTTTCCTGTATTTCTGCCTCACAAGGCCGCCCAGATTGACCTCCCCGAAGTTGACCATCGTGGTTGCCCTATAATCTCCGACATACGTGTTGTGAGCCCACACGATCGCCCTCCCAGCGGGCCATCGGTCTAGTAGAAAGGCCAGCGTGTCCATCATGTGATTTTCCCGTACGTTCCACGAGTTCCAGTGCCCAAAAAGCACCGCCCTGTAATACTCATCGACATCACTCACGATCTTCGCATTCTGCTGGATATCGAACACTTACTCCTTCGTGGCGTTGTCCATTTGCCGACGGAGCACATCTCGAAGAACCATGATAGTGACATCACATATACATACAATTATTCTAAAGAAAATACAAAAAACAGCAGTCAAACATGAGAAAATAGAGATCAACAAAAATAGAGACCAGAACTATGAGACCACCAATATTTATGTATTTATGTAGCTCTTTATCTATTAATATAGATAATGCTCATTGAGTACATCGAATCCCCATTGAGTACATCAAATTCCCATCCATAGCAGCCATCCACCCATCACCATTCTGTTGGAAAACATTGATAAATCCAACCACCAAAATTAAATGCAGAACATAGAGTCTTCTCGAGAAGTCAACGGAAGTCTTAAGGGCTGGATTGATCCAGAATTCAACAAATGTTTTAATGAAGTTTCTAGAGATCGTTGACAAAATGGGCAAGTTTCCTCAAGAAGCCACCACCCCACCAAATTCCAGAGGTTTCTCTGTTGTATACAAATAACTTTTCAGTCATCGAATGAATGTAAGTTGTGAGTTGTTTGTGTGTTTTCTGTGTTCTGTGTTTGAGACAAATTAGAGATTATACAGCTCACACATAAACACAGAACTTAGAACTTCTGAACTTGTTTTCATTCAACCGCTGAACAAGTTTTTATACATATCACAGATCTTTCTGGAGTTTGATTGGGGCGGTGGCTTCTTCAGGAAGCTTGCCCATTTTGTCAACGATCTCTAGAAACTTCATTAAAACATCTGTTGAATTCTGGATCAATCCAGCCCTTCAGACTTCCGCCGACCTCTCCAGAAGATGCTAGGTTCTGCATTTAATTTTGGTGGTTGGATTTATCAATGCTTTCCAACACTCCCCCTTAAATCCAACCATATAACAAATATACTATAGAAAAATAGACAATACACTATACTCTTAATCACGACGACTTAAAATTTAATTTGCCTGCTGGTCTAAGTCTCAGCTAGGCTTAAAAATAAACATTTCATTTTTGACTTCTTGCTAAAGGGTCCATGCTTGTTCATTTGTTGATGCAGTTTCATCTTCACCTTTCTTGTCATAAGATAGTGATTGAGCTTTTCCTTTCTTGATTGCAGGTTAACATTCTTTGTATTCAACATTACTTTACGTTCTTGGGACTTATACTTGTCCTTAATGCTTGGAATTTCGTCAAGTTTTGTTGCTTCTTCCTGATTGTCAATATCTGCACACTCAAAAACAATGTTAGATTCATAAACAGAACCATACTGATTCTTGTCAT
This sequence comes from Pinus taeda, assembly GCA_000404065.3. Lineage (NCBI taxonomy): Eukaryota > Viridiplantae > Streptophyta > Pinopsida > Pinales > Pinaceae > Pinus > Pinus taeda. The sequence goes on from APFE031681364.1 coordinate 21,351, forward strand.
CCTGCTCGTTCATGGATTCTTCAGTTTCAAGATTCTTCACCATGCCAGTTGCTGCTTTCAAACCTACATCAATATGTTTAAAATATTTCTCAAGCCATCCTTCAATTAGCTTTATCTCTGCATCATGATCAAGCTTGACATCTTCAAACTTGTTTCTTCCTTTAGCTGCTACTACAATTTCTTCTTCATGTTCTTCCATGCGATCATAAAAAAAAACAACGATTTATCAATCATTTTCTTTTCAGAGATAACTTGCAATTCATTTTCATAAAATAAATATCCATTATCAAATTTAATTGCAAATTCATCCATTGCGGCTAAGTCATCCACAAATTTTTCCTTTGCAATCTCATTTGTTTTCTCACTGCATTTCATTTCCGGCTGATTCAAATCAATATTTAGCGTTTCATATTCCACCTCAACCCCATGATACTTTATCCTAAACTGTTTAAATTCTCTTCGAAATTGTTTGATTTTCCTTTTCCGACCCATGACTGCAACGCATGATCCTCTTATTTTCTACAATGTTTTTCATGTCAGCCAGCAAATAATGGAAAATTCACTTACGAACTCCCATCACCAATACACTAGATCAATAGCTGAAATCATCATGCTGGACTTGACATACTCACCACTGGTTGGCTCCTCTCTTTTATGTTTTATGCGCCAAAGATGGAACACTTGAGCTCTTAATCCTCACAAATCTTAAATATGCAACATAACAGCTGCTATGCATCACAACTCCTCAAAATGCCACGCCAACGAATAGCGAAATTTCTTTACAAATCTCCTTGCTTCTTCTACTCAACTTACTCGGCAGCCAAAGAGCAGGAAACTATCCAAAGGGCAGTCGATTTCCTCATACTACCACCAGACCTTTAGCTCTATGCCTCAACGAAGCTCAACACACATATCCTTGATGCCTCCAGGGAGCTTGATGACATATTGGCTTTCAAACATAGCTGCTTCTTTTACCAACGCTCCGCAACTCCTCCTGGGAAATCCCCAGCTCCTTCAGCAAGCGGCTCTCTGTATTAATTTACCTACAGATGCATGTGACAACACTTGGGTAGGACTGAAGGCTCTGCAATACAAAATCTTTACAGTCGCTCCACCAACGCTCTACTGTTTGAGCTACATCCCCACCTGACAATGTCTTTCGCCCAGATCGACCCGCCGAAACGTGCCTCACGGTGGGAGGAACAACGCTCCACCACACTGAGATAACTCGATAGGCATTCAAATCACGACTCACTCTCCACAGATCGTGAGCTCAACAGCAACCCATTGAATCTCCACAATCGGTTTTCTCTCCATAGTCGAAACTCTCCACAACAAATCTGTCTCATGCGCTTTTCTCCAGACTGCAATTACACATCAACAGCTTTTACAGCAGACTCTCTATATTCAAAACACAATAGATAAAAAACACAACACACAAAGAATATTTCCTCCACAATCACAGCACCATGTTGCACCTCTCGCAGCGACCTTCCTGTTCCGAACAACTCTCACCAATCAGTGCAAACAACAGGGCACATAGCTCCCAACTCGATGAGCACATAGCCCCACCACTCCTGTCACACCCCCAGGCCAGCGGTAGTCTTTCAACCGCTCTTGGCAAGGTGCGGCACCACCGAACACTTTCTTTTCACCAATACTTATGTTCATGGACTACGCCTAACCACTTATTCCTACTTAGCTTGTCATTCTCAACCAAGTATAATTCTTTATCCTTTATACAAATGAACACCCATACACATTCATTATCAACAAGAATTATAAATGATGAACACAATTGCACAGTATAAAGGGAGGAGCAACTCCCTAAACAATGAGTCTGCCCAACAATATATTATACAACAGTTTTACAAGCTTTTACAAGTATACTTGGTAAGCCCAAGTTTCATACTTAGCCAAATTTACAATCCAAGGAAAAACTCGGTTGCCTAGCACCTCCGCATGGTAGCCGCACAAATCACCAATGCTTCATTCATCTTGTCACACGATCGTGTTGTTTGCCCAACTCAGGCGCGCCTCCAAGTCACCACAACGGGCGCCTCCACCCGAGACACACCTCTGTCCACAATCTCAACACTTCACCAAGTCACTGTGCACACTTGCACGACGGGCAGGCGCTCTCCCGAGTCACTAAGACACCTGTGCCAAGTCATCGCACAAAGCGGGTGCCACACTCCCATGCATGCCCTCACCCAACCACCAGGCGCTCCTACCCGCACCTTCACCCACAACCGCACTTCACCGTGCACACCTGCCCAAGAATGGGCGCATACTAGAACTGCACCTTTCCCCTTAGACTTGCGCACTGAGACTACGCCTCTACCTTGTGTAGCGAAGATGTATGAGCGTTGAGTTGTTTGTGGAATGAGCTCCACTCTCATCCAACTTCTATCCATCGTAAGGGGAGGTTGTGGCTTGCCCAGCTGACCTCTCCCATGCCCTTTCTGCATCGCAAAAGCCCCTACATCACAAGTTAGCCTCCATACATGTTTTCACATGCTCCACGCCATATAAACACAACTCGTTTCCTTCCAAATATGCGCATAAGTATTATCGCATACTACAGGAAGTTCGCACTTCCCGTAACCACAGTATGCACGTAATTTCTGCACATCTTTCACCTCTCTGAACACCACATCTTGACTGTACAAAACATTCTGTGTGACTGGGTTCCAAAGCTTATAACCCTTTAAACCATCCTTATACCCAATAAAGATGCACTTTTCAGATTTACTATCCAACTTGGTTCGTTTCTCCTTTGAACATGTACATATGCATCACATCCAAATACCCTCAGATGTGAAAGAGAGGGTTTCTTACCAGTCCATACTTCTTGTGGAGTCTTATCCTCCAACGCTGATGAAGGTGACCTCTTGACCAAGTAACATGCAGTATCCACCGCCTCTGCCCAGAAT
>APFE031681364.1:25887-137174 GCA_000404065.3 Pinus taeda
CATCCAAATACCCTTAGATGTGAAAGAGAGGGTTTCTTACCAGTCCATACTTCTTGTGGAGTCTTATTCTCCAACGTTGATGAAGGTGACCTGTTGACCAAGTAACATGCAGTATCCACCGCCTCTGCCCAGAATTCCTGTCCTAACCCGGCACCACTGAGCATGCTTCTTGCCCTTTCCATCAACGTTTTGTTCATTCTTCTGCGACTCCATTTTGCTGAGGTATAGGAGTAGTATTCTGCCGTGCTATACCACACTTCTTACAAAATTCTTCAAATTCCTTGCTGCAGAATTCTCCGCCATTATCTGTCCCAGTACCTTTATCTTCTTCTCTGTCTGATTATCCACCAGAGCCTTAAATTCTTTAAACCTGTCAAAGACTTCAGATTTCTTCTTAAGGAAATATATCCATGTATTCCTTGAGAAGTCATCTATAAATGATACATAGTACACAGACTTACCCAGTGATGGAACTTTCACAGGTCCAAAAACATCACTGTGCACAAGCTCTAATATTTGTTTCGTCCTCTTACCACCAGAGGGGAAACTCACCCGATTCTGCTTCCCATATACACAATTTTCACAGAAATCAAAATCCAGAGAGCTATTACTCATACCTTCTACCATACCTTTACCATGAAGTATCGAAGGCCCTTCTCTCCAATATGTCCAAGCCTTTGATGCCACAACATGGTCTTCTCTCCAGAGACCACTAGATTTTCTACCCCATTTTCAGGAACCATAGAACTATTGCACCCGTCAACAACAATGCTACCTTGCAGCTTGTACAGAGTTCCAATCCGAACTCCCCGCATCAATACCAGTGCTCCTCGAACCATCTTGCAGGTATCCTTCTCGAACACTGTCTTTACACCTGCATCATCCAACTTGCTTACAGAAATCAAATTTCTAGCCAACGCAGGAATATGCAGAACACCCGGAAGGGTTCTAACCCTTCCACCTTGCAACTTCAACTTTACTTTTCCACGACCAATGATTCTAGCCTTCCTATCATCTCCTAAGAAGACATCACCACCATCATATTTCTCATACTCGCAGATCCACTCTCTATGGGGAGTGAAGTGAAAGGATGCACCTGAGTCAATCAACCATGCCTCATGATCTACATGTGTACTTGAAGAAGCCAAGTACACATCCCCACCTTCATCTGAGGTGGTTTTTGCCTCTGCAGAAAGAGCATCATCAGATCATTTTCCTTTATTAGGAGCTTTAGATTTACACTCCCTTCTGAAGTGCCCTTCCTTTCCGCATTTCCAGCACACCACCTTTGTAGGTTTTCCTGGAGATTTAGATCTCCCTCTAGATTTAGATCTCCACTCGATGACTTATTTTTGTTTCTGTTCTGGGACCGTCCTCGTACAAACAAGGCATCACCATTCTGGTTGTCCATATTTTTCCACCTCATCTCCTCCGTCAGCAAGGCTGAGACTATTTCATCAAACTGCAAAGCAGTTGCATTGCTACCTATTGCAATAACCAGACTATCCCACGAATCTGGTAGAGAACACAACAAACTGATGCACTTATCTTCGTCTGAAATTTTAATATCAACAGATGATAACTGACTTACCACAGTATTAAACACATTCAGATGCTCTGTCACCGAGTCTCCATCTTTCATGCTCAGGTTATATAGCTTTTTCCGCAGGAATAGTTTATTCACCAGAGACTTCGATTGGTACAAAGTCCCTAACTTGTCTCAGAGAGCCTTCGCCGTAACTTCCCCTGATACATTCAGCAATACTGAATCTGAGACACACAATCGTATTGTGCTCTTTGCCTTCCGATCCAACTTCTTCCATTCTTCATCGGTCACTCCTGTTGGTTTAGTACTTGGATCTACCGCGATCCACCGATCTTTATCCACCAACAGATCCTCCATCTTGAGTTTCTAGAACTCAAAACTCTGACCATTGAACTTCTCAATCTCTATGTTTCTGCTGCTCGCCATCTTCTTTCCCACCAGAATCGATCTCGCAGATCTCCCACTGAATAGGGTCTACCACAAGCCCGAGCGAAACCCCTCAGCAATAAAGGTGTCCCCTTGAAGCCAAAACAACTCTAATACCAAATGTAGGTTTTAACGTTGTACAGAAATTACTTGCATATGAATTCTAAAACAAAGAAAATAAACAATGCGAGAGCATAACATATAAAACACATATGCACAGAGATTTTCCCCTAGATCCCAAAACCAGGACTACCAACTTGATTTTTCATTATATTCCTGTCAATGTTACAATACATATTTATACATGCCGAAGCATCCAATACATGGACCGAAAACCATCGCGTCCAAAACCATGGACCGAAAACCATAAGTAGGTTTGCCCAACCTAATATAGGGTCCAAAAAAAAATTTCCCGAGGCACTGCCCTGGCCCCGTAGAGGGGGGCTACCCGCCCCCCTCAAACCCTCTTGTGACCCCCCCGCTTTGCAATCGGCGCAACGAAGGGGGGGCTTCGCCCCCTCTCTAACCCCCAGTTCACTATGTAGGTTAGTCGTGGAAATACTATAACACAACCCAACACCGTGCACGCCCTCACCCAACCACCGGGCGCTCCTACACGCACCTTCACCCACAACCGCACTTCACCGTGCACACCTGCCCAAGAATGGGTGCATACTAGAACTGTGCCTTTCCCCTTAGACTTGCGCACTTAGACTGTGCCTCCTTGTGTAGCGAAGATGTATGAGCGTTGAGTTGTTTGTGGAATGAGCTCCAGGCTCATACAACTTATATCCATCGTAAGGGGAGGTCGTGGCTTGCCCAGCCGACCTCTCCCACACCCTTGCTCCATCGCAAAAGCCCCTACATCACAAGTCGGCCTCCATTCATGTTTTCACATGCTCCACGCCATATAAACACAGCTCGCTTCCTCCCACATATGTGCATAAGTATTATCACATACTACAAGAAGTTTGCACTTCCCGTAACCACAGTCCGTTCAGCTCATCCATCACTCGTTCAAGCCTCACACGTGCGCACGCCTGTTCACCCGCGCGCCCAGGAACTGCAGGTCGTTACATCCTCCTCCACCTGAAATTATTGTCGTCCTCGACAACATACCATCCTGATAGCCATCTACCAAGATCATCAACAATGTCTGTCTCATCCTTTGTCGATGATGTCAACTCCTCCACATACTACAAACATCCCTGCAACATATGTAGAACTACCATCTCCACCATGTGTCGTCCTCATCCTGTATACTGTCCTCCTCGTCTGCCTGATGCCAACATCTCTCCGTGCACTTCCGGACCCCATGTCTGAACTAGTTGGGTAGATAATCCAACTGTCACGCTCAAGCCATGAGAGTGAACATACTTATGCCTTCACCAATCTATATTGAATTCTACCACATCTCAGACTCACCAAGAATCTCACCACCATGCTCAGGCCATGGAAACTCCATCCCATCTGCAACATGTCATGATGCTTGATGTCAAGCCATCCCTGCACCATCTGTCATACCTGCTCAACTTGTTTTAAAGGACTCACTGCCATGAGCAGCTAACAATGAGCCCCATCTTCTTGTCCATCTAAGAAGATGTGGAGGGAGTAGAGCCTGAAGGCTTACCCTCACTAATCATCTCAATCCATCTGTCAGGATCCTCAATCTCCATCCTCTGTAGATAAGTGACCCGATCCTCCTCTCGAACATTCGGCCTCACATATGCGTCATCATCATCATCATCATCCTCGACCGCTTCTAGCCTTCTTGAAAAATCCAAGATACTATCTGAAAGAGTCATGATGACCAATGATTGCTCGGTAAACTTTGTCTCAACCATGGACAACCGCTTACTCATGTCTTCCATCCACTTCTCGTCCTCCATTTGCATCACTGCCAACTTGCAATCAGGCCTTGTCACTCCAATGGTAGGCACACCAATGGGTACATCTTCCCTTCCATGGTAAATGTACAACTTCTTCAAATGCGGAACAATCATAGCATCAAACTGTTTCATGAACTCCATTCCCAGCACAACTTCATAGTCATCTATCCGCACTATAGTGAAGTCAACCTTCCCTGTCCAATCACCAAGTGTTATGTCCACCTTTTCAGCTACACCAAGAACTTCAGCCGGAGGAGAATTCACTGTCTTCATTTGTGCCTTCACCGGTACAAATTTCAGCCCAATCCTTCTCGCAGTATCTTCTCCCATGAAGTTGTGAGAGGCCCCACTATCCACCATAGTGAGTACATCAGCATCTCCAACCTTCATCCGAACATACTCCAACTTATTCCTCTCAAGATCCTTCTGAGAGATCACCTCTGTAGCAACAGCAGCACCAAGTATCTGCATCATCCCCACAGAAGCTTCTTTATTCTTTGCATTAGATTGTGCAATCGTAGCCACTTTCGGTCTAGAAGGGAAATTCTTCACCGTATGTGGTCCCGCACATATCCAACACTTCAAGGCTTTCTTCGTCTTCAAATTATCATCCAATTTCAAAGCATCCTCTTTCTTCTTCTCTTCCGGCTTGTCAAACTTCTTCCTATCATCAGAAGTCTCATCATAATTCTCCACCAACCTGTCCACAGCAGCAAAAGCTTCTTCAACTGTTCTAATCCTCTGTCTCTTCACTTCATTGCGTGCCCAAGGCTTCAACCCAATAATGAAATTGAACACCTTGTCCCTCTTCGCCATGTCAGGAAGTTCTAGGACCGCACTTGCAAACTCCTGCTGATATGTCTAAAGGTTCCCTATCTGCTTTATGAATTTTATCTTCATCCTTGCTTCCCACGTTTCATCTTGAGGACTGAAATGGGCCTGCAAAGCTCCCTTCATTTCATCCCACGAAGTAATGTCACCAGCACTGCCATTGGCAATCTGATCCATCCATCTTTGCCAACACATCTTAGCATCCTTTGTCAAGAACTGAGCAACTACCTTGACCTTCGTCTCATCATCAGATAGACCTAATCTTTCCAAGTATTTCTCCATGTCCCATAGAAAGTTGCCAAGAGTATTTGCACTCCGTGTACCATCGAAAGATTTTGGTTACTTGACTTTCACATGAGGCACTCCTCCACCTGAGTTATGCCTCACGGCCTCCTTCAACACCGTGATCTCATCTCTGGCTTCGTCAAGAGATTTCTTCAAGTCCATGATCTCTGCAAGACCATGGTCCCTTGCTTCTTCAACCTCCTGGACCCTTACTTCAAGTTGTGTACACATAAGATCAGTGTACTCGTGTTGAGTTCGGAGTTCCTTGAGCTCTTCCTTCATCTTCGAGTTGGCCTCTTGATCTTTCATGACCAAGTCCATCCTCTTATTCCAGTAAGCCTCTAAGGTCTCCATCCTTTCCAACACCTTTACAATGAACCCAATAGTAGTGTCCATCGCACCGTGACTAGACCCAGCCTGAGATTCAGCTTCCATTGCTAATAACCTCCTTCTTCTTTGCAATCTAGTTTTGACTATATAGCAGCTTCACCAAGATGCCTGCAACCCAAGTCCTTGATGCAACACTTATCAGGAAGTGTTCACCAACCTCTTTCACCTGCAAGTACCTGTCACCACTGTCACGAGCAACCTTGATCTAGCACCAGTTCCAACCAAGCTCTAATACCAATTTCCACGATAGTGCAGTGGGATTAGCTTCGTCCGCAAATCTCCTCTGCACTTCACCAACTCTGATACCAACTGTCACGACGCCAGAGACGGTGGTAGTCTTTCAACCGCTCTTAGCTAGGTGCGACACCATCGAACACTTTCTTTTCACCAATACTTATGTTCATGGACTATACCTAACCACTTATTCCTACTTAGTTTGTGATTCTCAACCAAGTATTATTCTTTATCCTTTATACAAATGAACACCCATACACATTCATTATCAAAAACAATTATAAATGATAAACACAATTGCACAGTATAAAGGGAGGGGCAACTCCCTGAACAATGAGTCTGCCCAACAATATATTATACAACAATGTTACAAGCTTTTACAAGTATACTTAGTAAGCCCAAGTTTCATACTTAGCCAAATTTACAATCCAAGGCAAAACTCGGTTTCTTAGCTTGTCGGCACCTCCGCACGGTTGCTGCACAACTCACCAACGGTTCGTTCACCTTGTCGCACAATCGTGTTGATTGCCCAACTCGGGCATGCCTCCAAGTTGCCACAACGGGCGCTTCCACCCAAGACACACCTCCATCCACAATCTTAACACTTCACCAAGTCAATCTCAACACTTCACCAAGTCACTGTGCAAACTTTCACAACGGGCAGGCGCTCAACCGAGTCACCAAGACACCTGTGCCAAGTCATCGCACAAAGCGGGCGCCACACTCCCGTACACACCCTCACCCAACCACCGGGCGCTCCTACCCGCACCTTCACCCACAACCACACTTCACCGTGCACACCTGCCCAAGAATGGGCACATACTAAAACTGCACCTTTTCCCTTAGATTTGCGCACTTAAACTGCGCCTCTACCTTGTGTAGCGAAGATGTATGAGCATTGAGCTGTTTGTGGAATGAGATCCACGCTCATCCAACTTATATCCATCGTAAGGGGAGGTCGTGGCTTGCCCAGCTAACCTCTCCCACGCCCTTGCTCCATCGCAAAAGCCCCTACATCACAAGTCGGCCTCCATACATGTTTTCACATGCTCCACGCCATATAAACACGGCTCGCTTCCTTCCACATATGCGCACAAGTATTATCGCATACTACAGGAAGTTCGCACTTCCCGTAACCACAGTCTGTTCAGCTCGTCCGTCGCTTGTTCAAGCCTCACCCGTGCGCATGCCTGTTCACCCGCGCGCCCAGGAACTGCAAGTCGTTACAACTCAGGACAGGAGCACGCCTTCCTCCTCACGGTTTACAAAACGCAACAATGTCTCCAACAAGGCGTCGACCAATTACATAGGGCTTACACTACACGACTTTGCTTACAAATAAACTCAGCTCACAGGAACAACAATAGTTCACGATCCCCACGCCAATATTCTCCTCACATTGTTCACACAACACTGCTCTTACACAAACAGACCTCACCAGGTACACTGCAAGTTCACAGCAGCGCTACCACCTCACCATTTGCAGTAACAAACAAACTCAACACTCAACACAGCTCACAGCTCCTTTGCTCGACTTCACACCTTCTTTTTAATAGTGCCTCCTCTTGGCACTCACCTCAGCGCTCCAACACAAACACGACATCAACACTTCTAAACAGCGCTACGCACTCCACACTGCGGCTTGATTGGCCGCACCAATCTACACACCACGGGTAGACTCTACCTACGTTTCACACCACAGAGCCTTCACGACCCTGGCCAAACATAGCTCACCTGAGCTCTGATACCAAATTAGAGATTTTACAACTCACACATAAACACAGAACTTAGAACTTATGAACTTGTTTTCATTCAACCGCTGAACAGGTTTTTATACATATCACAGATCTTTCTAGAGTTTGATTGGGGCGGTGGCTTCTTTAGGAAGCTTGCCCATTTTGTCAACGATCTCTAGAAACTTCATTAAAACATCTGTTGAATTATGGATCAATCCAGCCCTTCAAACTTCTACCAACTTCTCCAGAAGACGCTAGGTTCTGCATTTAATTTTGGTGGTTGGATTTATCAATGTTTTCCAACACATTCCTCATTGATCCCATGGCATCCAAAAATGGTAAATTGAAATTGAAGGGTGGCACTGATGAATGTACAAATAAGTGGGCGATTGCATAGCTTAACTCCATAGCTATGCCACCGTCATCTATACCTTCATAGTCACCATCCTTTCAACATTTTGATGATTGTTATCTATACTTTCATACTCGCCATCCTTTCAACATATAAAAATGTTGACGGATACCCTGATGCCATAGGATGGAGACCCACGAGGGATGTGGATGACCTCCATAGATAGGGAGATACTCGCCATCCTTTCACCATATAAAAATGCAGAAGGATGCCTTGATACCATGGGATGGAGACCCATGAGGGATGTGGATGGCCCAGGGAGACCGTGGAGTCTGACTGGATGTATTTAGTGAGTATTAATAGATAAATAGCTATACTTAGTGAGTATTAATAGATAAATAGCTACACAAATATATTGATTGGATGTATTTAGTGAATATTAATAGATAAATAGCTACACAAATATATTGATTGGTTGATTACCAAAAACAATGTCAATATCACATTCCAAGACCATTCCAAGAACATTGACTATGACAACAAAATATGCATACAATTATTTTGAAGGAAATCAAGAAAACAATGGTCCACACATAAGAATCAATGCAAGACATCACATCTCCCGGTCCAAGAACCTTGGCAGAAAATATACATATGATTGGAGTAGTCTATAGCTGTAAATTGTTTTAGTTGAGGGTATTGGTGATTACATACATGCCATGATACAAGGAAACCAAGAAAAAAACTACAACTGTCACACATATGAATCAATGTAAGACATCATAGCTAATTTTTTTAGTTGAGGCACGGAAATCAAAAATTTAGAACTGATGTCTTACATTAAATACAATTTTATGGTTTTATATTTGAAGTAATTTGTTCTATGACTTTTTATATTCACTGGTTTTTCACTTTTTTCTCCAAGAACCTAGAAAACCTTGGCAGAAAAATACATGCAATTACAATTGGACTTTTCATATTCACTGGTTTTTTCACCTTTCTCTCCAAGAACCTTCAAATATACATACAATAGTCTATACCTGTAAATTTTTTGTTGAAGGTATTGTTGATAACCTATTGCCATAACATTTTCCTCAATTTCCTTATGTTTTGGCCCCTGAACTTTCCTTTTTTGAGTTGATGGTATTGGTGATATCCTCATGCCATGGCATACAACTTTTGCGGAACTTCCCTATGTTTTAGCCCCTGAACTTTCCTATGTTCTGGGAACTTTCCTAAAGTAGTTGATAAGAGACTCCACCACCACCATCGTGACCATTTTTTCTGTCCACCGCAATGTTTTGGCCCCTGAACTTTCCTATGTTCTGGGTTCCTAAAGTAGTTGATAAGGGACTCCAACACCACCATCCTGACCATTTTTTCTGTCCACCGCCATCTTGACCATGGTTTGAAAGCATGGATCCGTGACCGAATTTGAAATTTATAAAGTAATCCAATTCCGCATTTGAAACTTATAAAGTACTACAATTCGTAAGTATAGGCTACTCCAATTGTATGTATAGACAGGTAGAGGCTACTCCAATTCTCTGTATAGACTATACCTTCATACCTGCGAATTTTTGGATTCGTGCGACGCTAGCAGTATGTTGAAAATTTAAATTTAAATTTGAAATTTATGCTAGCGGTATATTGAAAATTCAAATTTAAATTTAAAATTTACGCCGGTATATTGAAAATTTAAATTTAAATTTTAAAAATTAAGCTAGCGGTAGGTTGAAAATTCAAATTTAGATTTCAAAATTTGAATTTAGTGACTGATCCATGTTTTAATTAATTTAAACTAGCGGTATGTTGAAAATTCAAATTTAGATTTCAAAATTTGAATTTAGTGACTGATCTTCAATTAATTTACGCTAGCAGTATGTTGAAAATTCAAATTTATATTTTGAAATTTCAAATTGAATTTATGTTTTAATTGCTTTAATTGTGTAGTGGCGTGTTTTAATTAATTTACGCTAGCAGTATGTTAAATTCAAATTCCAAAACTTATACAAATTCCGAAATTACGAAATCCAAATTCCAAAATTTATTCATATTTTGGAATTCCGAAATCCAAATCCAAACCCAAATATCAAAATTTATTCAAATTCCGAAATCGAAATGCAAATCCCAATCCCAAATCCCAAATTCCAAAATTCAAAATTCAAAATTTCCGAATTTTGAAAATTTATTCGAATTCCTAAATCCAAATCCAAAATTCCAAAATTTTGAATTTCCGATATTTTTTTCAAATTTATTCGAATTCCAAAATCCAAATCCCAATCCCAAATCCAAATTCCAAAATTCAAAATTTAATTCAAAATTTCTTTCCGAATTCCCAAATTTATTCGAATTCCGAAATCCAAATCCAAATTTGGAAAATTTTGAATTTCCTATTTTTTTTCAAATTTATTCGAATTCCGAAATCCAAATTCCAAAATCCAAATCCCAATCCGAAATCCAAATCCAAATTCCAAAATCCAAATCCCAATCCCAAATCCAAATCCAAATTCCAAAATCCAAATCCAAATCCAAATTCAAATCCAAATCCAAATCCAAATCCGAAATCCAAATCCAAATTCCAAAATCCAAATCCCAATCCGAAATCCCAAATCCAAATTCCAAAATTCAAAATTTCCGAATTCCAAAATTTATTCGAATTCCGAAATCCAAATCCAAATTCCAAAATTTTGAATTTACGATATTTCTTTCAAATTTATCCCAAATCCAAATTCCAAATATTTTTTTCAAATTTATCCCAAATCTAAATTCCAAAATTCAAAATTTCCGAATTCCAAAATTTATTCGGATTCCGAAATCCAAATCCAAATTCCAAATTGAATTTCCGATATTTTTTTCAAATTTATTCGCATTCCGAAATCCAAATCCAAATTCCAAAATTTTGAATTTCCTAAATTTTTTCAAATTTCGGAATTCCGAAATCCAAATCCAAATTCCAAAATCCCAAAATCCCGAAATCCAAATCCAAAATTCCGAAACCCACCAAATTCCAAAATTCCGAAATCCAAATCCAAATTCATAAATCCCAAATTTCAAAATTTGATTTCAAACCCCCAAATAATTAATTTCAAATTCCAAAATTTCCGAAATCCAAATCTAAAATCCAAAATCCCAAATTCCAAAATCCAAAATTCAAAAATCCCAAATTTCAAAATTTGATTTCAAACGGCAAATAATTAATTCCGAAATCCAAATCCAAATTCCAAAATCTAAATTCAAAAATCCCAAATTTTTATCAAACGGTAAATAATTAATTCCGAAATCCAAATCCAAATTCAAAAATCTAAATTCAAAAATCCCAAATTTCAAAATTTGATTTCAAACCGCAAATAATTAATTTATGTTTTACGCTAGCTTTCAAATGTACATTGAAAATTCAAATTCAAATTCAAATTTGAAATTCCAAATGCGAAAATCCAAAATTTCAAAATGAGATTTAGTGACTGATCCATGTTTAATTGTGTGGTGGACAAGACAACATGGTCCCGGCAAGACTGTGGTGGCGGAGTAGACTGAATTGGGGCCTGTTCGGGTAGTCATTGGAAGGTTGACCACAGTTTATCCATACATAGGTCTCGCTATGTCGCAACTCCAAAAATTAGCACGTATAAACTCTGGCAAGAGCTAACGAGTCTGCTATCGCTCATTTAATGCGCCCAATGCACCCGATAACAATGTCACTGGAGCTAACGAGTCTGCTATCGCTCATTTAATGTGCCCAATGCACCCGATAACAGTCTCACTGTACATACATGAGATATGTAGCATTTAATGCGCTCAATGCATCCGATAACAGTCTCACTGTACATACATGAGATATGTAACGTGGCAGTCCTCAGGCCAGGAAAAGTCTGATTCTCCACGGAAAAAAAACCCAGGAAAAACCCACGAGACATGGCTTCCCCTTGATATTTTTTAAGGGGCAATGACAGTCACTTTATATATATGCTTATATATGCCATATATGCACGCAATGACAATGTCAGGTTAGGCTTTTCCTATAGTCTGCGACTATAGAAAAGTAAATGCCCCTGACATGAGGCCGATATAACAGCACGCAGCGCGTTTTTTTTCTCTCTCATCACTAAGACGTGTTATATGCTAATGCCCCTGACATGGGGCCGCCGATGTAACAGCATATAACGCGTCGCGGTGATGAGAGAGGAAAAAAACGCGCTGCGTACTATTATATCGACCCCATGTCAGGGGCATTTACTTTCCTATTGTCGCAAATATAAGAAAATCGGCCCATGTCAGGGGCATTTACTTTCCTATTGTCGTAGAAATAGGAAAAGCCGTCAAGTCGTCACATTATATATGCCATACGTTATAAATACTGTCACAAACGGTGTCACATTATATATGCCATGAATGCTGTCACAAACGCTGTCACATTATATATGCCATGAATGCTGTCACATTATATATGCCATGTACACTGTCACGTCGTTATATGATGTATAACATTGTCACGTTATACCTCACGTTATATGATATATAATGTTGTTATGATGTTATATATAACATGTGTCACATTATATATGCCATGTACAGTGTCATGTTATATGATGTATAACATTGTCACAATATATATGCCATGTTATATATGCCATGTACACTGTCATGTTATATGATGTATAACATTGTCACGTTATACCTCACGTTATATGATGTATAACGTTGTTATGATGTTATATTTAACATGTATAACGTTGTTATGATGTTATATATAATGACGTGTTATATATAATGACGTTATGATGTCAAGTTATGATGTTATATTATATATAATGACGTTATGATGTCAAGTTATGATGTTATATATAACATGTATATATGGTGAGACTGTGACATTATATATGCGACAAGACCGTAACGTTATATAGTGAGACTGCTATCAGGCAATTGCAGTAACGATTGCCATATGGCGTATATATGGTGTGACTGGTGAGACTGCTATCAGGCGATTGCTGTAGACTGCTGTTAGAGATGAGAATCAACATAAAAATAAAAGAACAGCTTTTAAGACAGAAGAATCGATGCTGGTACCTTGAGAGCGGAGGACTTGCAACCCTCGGGTACCTCGAGAAGACTGATCATGTACTCCTCCTCGTTCCGGTCGGAGGGATCAAAGCAGGCGTAATGCTTCCGCGCGCGCTCAGCTAATTCTTTGTCCACCTTATCGAGCTCCTTGATTACGACCCGGATGGAATCGAAGAGAGAATAGACATCCAGGCCGAAGAACCGTACCCGGCGCCGACATTCGCTGTCGGCAACGTGGAGTTGAAATCTGAAACCCATTCCAGGAGCGTCTCGGTCTTTCTATTTGCCCACATCCATGTCGGCCATCGGGTGAAGACTTCCCTGAGAACGTCCGCCACCGCCGGCCTGCCTCCTGTGTGTTTTGGAGCGGCGAGGATTCGCTTGTTGCTGTTGAGCGGCGCGCCTGTCGCCCTCCAGGGCTATGAAGTTGAAACCGTGTTGGGAGATTAGCAACTCCGAGATGTTGCGGCGCCATTCGTAGAAATCGTGGGTGCCATGGGTCGCTTCTCCGAGCATCACCACCCTCGCCTTGGATATTCTGTCCACCAGTCGCCGCAGATCACCCGCCTCTTTCAGCGGAATGGCGAGCCTGCCTACTTCCTTTACCAGACTCTCGATACTCATACTTCAACGTAACGATTTCCTTTTTGGTCGAAGGTCATGGAGATTTAAGGGGAAAAAATGTGATATCCGTGGGTTGACGTGCGCAGTTCTTACAAGCGTGTATCGGACTCAAATAGGGTGAGTTGTCTGGGCAAATTCAACATTTCAATTAAAATCTTTCTGCACAAAACAAGTGGCATCCATTGTTGGCGTGTGCAGTTTTGGGCAAGACATGAATCAGATTAATATCCGGTGAGTTGTCTAGGTAAATTCAACGTGTCAGCTCTGCCAATCCCGTATCTGATGACCCAAAGAACTTTCTTGGTGCTACGAAGTGATCTTTACGCTGGGTATTTCATTATATGACTGTAGGACTGCATTGATATTAAATGTTGTAGAATTAATATTTTTTAATTCAAAATTTTGTTTTCTGTTTATAAAATATATTAGTAATCTCCTTTAGATAAATTTCAAATATTAATAACTTGCTGTATATTTATTTTTTCATATTTACTTAATACAATTATGAAATAACTATGTAAAATATTAAATAACAAAAAAATTGTTAATATAACATTTTAAAATAAATTAAATGAATCTTAAACTAATTTTATCACAAAACAAACCATAGTATAAACAATAATCTCATTTTATGTAATTTCAATTAATTATTATTTCTTTTAAAAACATAATTTACATAAAATAAAAAATCAGGAAAAAAAATAATAATTTAAAAATTTTAAATATATTATTATATCGATAAATTATATTTTTTAAATATTTAAAAAAATAAATAAAAACAACACAAACGGTTGTCAAACATCATGGGAAAATGGTCCATGAAATTAACGATTTTTTATTGGGCGGTGTGGATAATCTTGTTTCGTAGTTATACCAAAACAATATCCGAATTTATCCAAGTTTTAATTTTTATATCAATTTCTTGAAGCTATTAATTACGTAACAATTTTTTGAGCGATATATAAAATTTATTAATTTGATTAAATTAAAAATTTCAATATAAAAATTAATTGAAAGAATAACTTGGCGTAAATCATATGTAGACAAATATTTGTCGAAGCGTTTCGAACCAACTTATGGATTACAGAAGCCTCAATTCAACAAAAAAAGCTGGATATGTTCCTTCAACTTGTCTTGACGATAAACCACACAAGTTGGTTCGAAACGCTTCGACAAATGTTTGTCTACATGTGATTTACGCCAAGTTATTCTTTCAACTATTATGGATCACAGAAGCCTCAATTCAACAAAAAAAAAAGTTGGATCTGTTCCTTCAACTTGTCTTGACGATGAACCACACTAGTTGGTTCGAAACACTTCGACAAATGTTTGTCTACATGTGATTTACGCCAAGTTATTCTTTCAACTATTATGGATCACAGAAGCCTCAATTCAACAAAAAAAAGCTGGATCTGTTCCTTCAACTTGTCTTGACGATGAACCACACTAGTTGGTTCGAAACGCTTCGACAAATGTTTGTCTACATGTGATTTACGCCAAGTTATTCTTTCAACTATTATGGATCACATAAGCCTCAATTCAACAAAAAAAAGCTGGATCTGTTCCTTCAACTTGTCTTGACGATGAACCACACTAGTTGGTTCGAAATGCTTCGACAAATGTTTGTCTACATGTGATTTACGCCAAGTTATTCTTTCAACTATTATGGATCACAGAAGCCTCAATTCAATTAAAAATTAATGTTGAATTAAATACAAAATTTAGAAGCATATTTCATCGTATATTTATTTTTAAATATACTAGAAATCTCTAAGATGGACAAGATAGACGTGAAGGTTAGTACTAATTAAACTAGAGTTATAATAATTAAATTAAAAAAATTTATAATAATCAAATTAAAAAAGAATAATTATCATAATTTTATTTATTATATTCATTATAATTTTATTAGAAGACATTCTTATGGTAATAAGACTAACATGGGTGTGGTCATGTCAGTAGGATTCCCAAATATTCCAGGAATCAACAATGGACATAAACGCAGGAAAAATAGAACAGTGTGGAAAAAAATTCATAATTTCATTTATTATAATAATTTTATAAATAAAATTTCTTCATACAAATATTTAAATATCGACATTATTCATCACTTAGAACTAAAAAGAATTATTATGTGGATTGTTCTCCCTAAATATTGAAGAATCAAATTTACATGAATGCAGTCATGTCCGTCCAATTCTTAAATATAAAATCAACAATCCACATAAACTCAAAAAAACTAAACATTGTGAAAAAAAATATAAAAAAAATCACATGGTTTAAGCTTCTCGGGCTCCCATTGGAGCTATGGTCGAGACAATCGATAATGGAAATTGGGGACTTTATATAGGAAAATTCATATTTCTCGAAGATGGCGGCCTGGCAGCCTGGATAGGCGAATGACATAGGTCTTTCGTAGAGATGGATTTTCCTGGAGGTCCTCCTGCAGACATTGACTGGGTTTGGGGAACTACGCATTTTTCAACACATCGATTACTAGGGCATCTAGTCACATGCTAAGTTGTTGTCCATGGCGCTTTTGGGCTACTCGACGCTGGAACTCAGAGTCAAGTGATTTAGCTAGAGATAACCTTTGAGGATAATCCAAATTCCAGCCACTTTTAAATTTAAAAAAAAAAATTTAAAAAACATAAATCATATACTTCATAAACATAATCTTATTATCTTAAAAAAAATAAATAATCATAATTAAAAAATGTTAAAAACATATTTAAATATTATTTTTATTGCAAAACCGCAAGTAAATATAAATAGTTGTGAAGAAATTATTCGAAATTTAAAACCAAAAATCATAGAATTGTATTTGTATAAGAATTATGCAAATAATATGTATTGCACATTTGTCTACCTCCAGTATATTTTAGTATATGTTCTAACAAAAATGATGAGTGTCTCCATATTTTTTTCCAAATTATAAGTGCAGTCTTCACATATCTACAGCACATAGCTGTTGTAATTCTTTATTTACTAAAATTTGTTTTAAAATTATAAATCTGCATATAGCATCACATATTCTAATTCCGTATTTAAAAAGTTTGTTTTTAAATTATAAATACAACCTTCATAAATCTGCACATGATGTTATAGTTATTTGATGCTATAGTTTCTTTGTTTACTTATGTAGAAATTTTGAATAATATGACACATATTCACAGAGATTATCCGGATTATACACTGTTGCGGAATACATGCATAATACATAAGCTCCTCTACGTTAACCATCAATTTACAGAAGCAAAAACAATAACATGCACACATAGAAGCATCAATCACACATATCAACATAGTATTTTCCCGGGGAAAGCATCTCGCTAAAAACTCCAACTATTTGTATATTATATTGATTGAGAACATGTAACAATACATAGTACAATACTCTTCAAAAGTATCCGGCACTATCTCCACCTGTTAAGATCTGATCTCCAAATCTCCTCCGTTGCTTGCTTGCCTCCACTGCGCAATCCTACATGAGAATGAATGATAATGGCTCAAGCAAACTCGTATTTACTTGGAAAAATCACGTGAGCACAAGCTACAATTGCCCTTGGCCTCATTGGCATTACTCAATCCAATGCATGTGCAAATCTCATGCACAACTGATAGTCACAACTCACCCTTTCACTTACCTCTAACACTTGTCTCCACTGAAGTGTCCATGCACTGAGTTGTTAACTGATGTATTCTTTACTTGCATTATGAGTTAATAATTAGTGAATTAATTAATAATTAATTCACACCACTCTTCACTTAGTCTATTGATCAATTAGACTAAATACAACTAGTTCAACTAAGTCAAACTGAACACAACTCCATCAACTCCTGATCCAACTCCACATAATTCAATTACTGAAGTCCTTCATGCAATAGCTCAAGTAACCCACAGGAGCCACGTATTTCCTTCTGGAAGCTGCATGTGCCACATCCGTAGCTCGAACTGAAGTGCTCCAAGAGAATAAGATAATGTTTAGAGTCCAAATATTACTAAGGGCTAATAATATTTGATTGCTTCTATTTTTACCTGACAGTCTAAAAATAGACTCTGATTACACCGCTGTGAACCAAAAATAGAAGTCCATCTATTTTTTCCAACATGACCAATCATCCATAAAAAGCATCCTACAACTCATAGACCATGATCCATATGTCTAAAAATAGACATCGTCTAAAAATAGACTTTGCGCCAAAAATAGCCTGCGGGCCCACTTAGTGAAGGCGACTTCTTTTCACTAAGCTCCATCATCTTGTTGCAATCTCAACACTCCCTTTCAACAAGATATGGGTTATCAACAACCCTTATCCTATCTTGATGGTACTCGAATTTGTTCCTGGTGAGCACCTTCGTCAAGATATCAGCGTCATGATCCTCCATGGGAATATATGAAAGTAACATGATTCTCCACTGCACACAATCTTTGATATGATGGTACCTGATGTCATCCGTTGAGCTCCCTGCCCAATCTGCATCCTCTTGTCTGTACCAAGATCCATATCGTGATGTGCCTCTGTTGAGCCTGCACACATGCGACTTGGTCCACTTGCTCCAACAACACTTGGCACTCATTGTCTTCCAATCAGACTGATGACTTTCTACGTGGTTCTCCACACAAGGTGGTAACCAACCAACTTGTTCACTGTAATATCTCCACACACGGAGTCGGATATCAGGCAGCAATGTTCATTTCGGTTTTCAAGCTTCACAATCCCACGAGCTCTGGCAACTTCGTCAAATAGTAGCCATGACCGAATCTACTCCTCTACAATACAACAAATCCACTGAAAATTCCTCACCTTTCATGCCTCTCACTTCACATCACAACATCTTGCAGCAACGTCTTACTCCTCACCCATACTTAGGATTGACTCCTCACCATTCCATGCTTCACTCAGCAAGTACTGTCCACACCAAGCAATCAAGAGCTCAATACACAACAATACAACAACAACTACTTTTCTCTACACACAGGTCCACATGGATGAACTATTCAACACAAACCATGGGCTGTAACAACTGTTCTCTAATTGACCCAGGTTCAACACAAGCTCATTTAATGAAAACACCAACTCAAACAACAATAAAAAAATTGCATATTTCTCCATAGGACAAACTCCCCCATTGCCCGAATTTCTCTTTCATGACAATGCTCATCGTGACAACAACTCCACGCAACTCCACTCCACTCTAGGCAGCTCTCCAAGGCCTTCAACTCCAACCCTGATCAACCAAACCCTTATATTCACCGCCTCCAAATACAATAAATCTCCTCCAAGTGTAGACCACATATTCTTGTCAATGGTAGGGATATTACAACAATTTTAAAAGTCAATGGATTCTCTTGACTTTATTAAATTTATCACCCTGCAATTATTTTATGCTTAAGAAGACTGGAGCAACGCATCTTTCAGATTTCTACTTGCAAGAAAAAATTGCAATTGGCAGAGCCAACAAGATAGTTTCACCAACAACAATACTCTCACAGCATCTACAACCCTGAGCACTCCTCGACACCCTGCCTTGGCGCTCCTCGACCCTCCAGGCTCCTCCATGCTCTAGCGTTATCACACTTCAAACAAAACGCCTCTTCTGCTGCGTCTCTATAGCACACCTCAACAATCAGACATGCACACCCAAAAAAAACACCATAGTTGGATCAACACAACAAATGCTTAGACGCCGAACTAACTCTTCTAAGCATGATTGGAACAACCTTTTGTGAAAAATCGGCATTTGCACAACTCCCTTACACAACTATTCTAGAAGTCACTACCATGCCCTCAAGTCTTCACAACACAATCCTATCGATGCCTCACAACAATGGCACCCAACAAATAGCTTTAGGCTTTGCCTTCACACCACTACAACAAACAACTCCAGGATGGGCCTTTGTTGATGCTGCCTCATTGAAACAATTCTTTAGCGTGTATCTATGCCAGGCCAATAGACCAAATCACTTTCTCACAACTCAACCATCTCTCTTCTAACAAAATTCTACTGAACTTCTCTATTCAGCTGCTCCAGCTTACACCATTGATCTTACAGCTCTGTCCATCGAGCCCTCCTTTGGGTCCGATACCATGAAAAAAGATCTGAAGACTCTATCAAAGAGCTTACATATTTCATTACTAAACATCATTACTTATACATGCATAAGCAGGAGAATCAATAATGGTCTCTGCTAACTGAAACTAATGTCTTACTGACTCCTTCCGACTCACATTAAACTCACTGATAGGGAACATTGTTCAGCGTGGTTAGTGATGTTGTGATTAATGTTCTAACATGGCTAGCCTGCTTACTTCCTTTAATAGACTCTCGATGCTCATACTTCAACGTAATGATTTCTTTTTCGGTCAAAGGTCTTGGAGATATAAGGGGAAAAAATGTGATATCCGTGGTTGACGTGCGTAGTTCTTCACAAGACATGTATCAGATTCAAATCAGGTGAGTTGTCTAGCCAAATTCAACATGTCAAGTAAAATCTTTCTACCCAACACAAGTGACATTCATTGTTGGCGTGTGCAGTTTTGGACAAGACATGAATCAAATTAATATTTGGTGAGTTGTTTAGGAAAATTCAACGTGTAAGATTTGCTAATCCCATAGCTGATGACTCGAAGAAATTTCTTGGTGTGATGAAGTCAATTTTACGCTAATAGGTATACCATTTTACCCCATAGAACTACATAATTTTTTTTAATAAAAAATTTTAATATTATAGATTTAATGATTTGCGATTTTTATCTTAGGGTATATGCATACATTTTAATGGATGAAATTAATGGTTTGTAAATCATTCTTTTCTTTAGCTCACACAGTTAGCTCAATTCAAATTGTTATGTTATGAATTAATATGTATAACATGAAATTCAAATTCCCTATATCAAATCTTAAAAAATAAAATTAATTTTCTCTTATAATTTCCAAATCATATTTTTCTAAGTCTTAAAATTCAAAGTTTAAATCCCCTACGTCACACAAAAAAACTAAAATAAATTTTCCCTTTCAATATGTATACTATATTTACAATTTCCACTTCGATCTTGGAAATTCTCTTGTACTAATCATCAAGATATGAATTAATTTAAAATCATTATGAATTCACTCGGCATTCATGCTTCTTATTCCTTTCTACTCGAACTCCTCTATGGATGAGTCACTGTAATCTAGATTAGTATCTATCGAGTAAGCAACCATCTATATCACCTCCCCTTCCCCTGACAACAAGTGCACATTGCTTCGACCTTTATTGTTTCACAATATTGGGCTATTTAACTTCGAGGTGGATACAATGGACAAGGATTTTCACGATGGGGATTATCTATTCTAGGGTTTGATTTTCTCTGCTATGAAGCCGATCCCGTTGAGTTTGCGAGAGTCCTATGAATGGAATCTTCTAAAATATAGAGGAGAAATTATTATTATTCATCATAAGGCGTACATACATGAACTTTAGGTGGAAGGAGGTCTGTTTATTTTTGAACGGATAGCCACGATTTATTTTTTAAGGAATATATTTCATCTTAACATCTATCTATGGTGGAGATGGCCTGGTATAGTTGGCGGGGAAAGGAACCAAACGATAGCCCAAATATTGTAGTCTAGCTACCATCAAACACAAGTGACACATGTTGAAATTGAATTTTTTTACAAATAAAATCCCAAATCTTGTCATCTAATTGGCATGTAGATTACATAAAAGGAGTACAAGCATCGGCGTTGGGTAGGTCGACATTGTCACAGAGGAAACACACTTCATCCCTCATGATGCCTCTCCTATCAGACGAAATTTTCTCTTGGAGCGCAAAACAATTCACTCTCCTGAAAACTCAACCAAAACAATGCTGCAACTGAGAATAAGTCAGGAAATGTCCCAACGGTTATAAAAACCAGCTGATTATGCCTTCTATCGGTGTCTCAACCAATGTTAGTGTCATGAAATGCCAAAAGTAAAGGAAAAGTTGAAAGTCTAATAAAACATTTTTTAAAATTAGTCTCACTTGTTCTATTGTTATGAAACCAACTCACAAAAAGATAGAAAAGATAGATCAACGACTTCAAAATAAGCCTCTTCGAGGGGGCAACCTCCTTTACATTACACAAATGAACAATTATTGGATGATTCAAATGACAATACCTCCTTTCTATATATCGGAGTCTAAGTGGTCTCAATATAATCAAAGGCTACATAATAATAATATTATAGGGGCACAAGAATAACAATAGTGGGCTTCTATCAGGCATAATAATAATAGCATGGGGACTACATGGGCACAACAATACCATAAGGGGGTTGCACTGGTAATAATAAGGGGCTACACTAGTAGTATAGGGACCTAACATGCCCCTCTCCTTCAAAAAGTGTTGTCCTCAATGCTAAGTAGTTCTAGATGCTTCTGTATAAAATTCTTGTTCTCCCATGTGGAATCTTTAGTGGGTAAGTTCTTCCACTTGACGAGATACTTTGAAATTGATTGATTTCGTAGTTGTCAGGTTCTTGTTTCCGTGACTATTTTACCTTCAAATATGATTTTTCCTTCCTCTTCAAGTTTCGACAATATTGCTTGAACTGGGACCTTGTCACCTATAACCTTCTTTAAGCATGAAACGTGAAAAACTGGGGGCACTCGGCAAGATGCAGGAAGATCCAATTTGTATGCCATAATACCAATCTTTTGCAACACTTTAAGGACCATAGTACTTTGGTGATAATTTATTATCATTCTTAGCTTGCTTGAGGGACATTTTTTTGTATGGTTGAAGTCGTAAAAATACCGAGTCACCTATGTGAAAAATTCTTTCACTACGATGTTGATCTGTGTGTTGTTTCATTCGATTATGTGCAAAAGTGAGGTTATCCTTTTTCTTCTTGATATGTCCTTATATCTTGAGAGTTTCAGGAGTGGTAATTCCTGCCAATTCATTACAAGATATGGTCGGATTCATTTATTCTTTCTCTGGGGTTGGTTCCTGGTGTATATCCTCTTCTTTTAATGTTTCTTGATCCTTTTCTTCCTCCTCTTCACAATCAATGTAAGATAATTTACTCTCAACACACTTATGACCTTTAGTGTATTTACTATCACAACTGTAACTGATGTAGGAGGTTGATCAAAATAAGATGGTCGTCTAGAAAATAGACTATTGGTTAATTTATAACCAATCATATGTGTTCAAGCGGATTCCATACGTGGCTTACTTTATCTTCAGGGTCCCGTTTTTTTCTCTAAATACGTCGGTCCCACATTGAATTTCCCTTTTTAAATAGGTGCTTCACTATACGCTGTTGATCTCCTCTCTCTAGATTTAACAGTCATCACCCACCCCAATCACTAACTAGATCTTTCTTTTTCTACCATCAATTTTTCTGTCTGATCCAACTGCCATCACGTGATTTCACGTGGATTTAAGAACGATCTTTATTACTTCAGTGGCACGCAAAAAAGCGGTTTTTCTCTCTCCTCCAATTGCGATGTGTCGAGCATTTAGGCTAATTGCACAAACTTGGAATATTACTGCTTACCACTTGAAAGGCACACGATATACCACTTCCCACTTTTCCAATACAACCCATGTGCATTAAATCAAACTTTGATAAAGCACTTAATAAATGTTTTAGCTCTTAATTTCAAGATTACCCATTAACACTAAATGGCCGTGATTAATGATAAACACATAAACGCTAAGATTTATAATTAAAGTGTAAAAAGAGAGGAAATACCGGGTTAAGTTTCAGAACGCAGATACACAAATGTAAACGAGATTTTGCATTAGGATTAACACACAATTGCACACTGAATCAATTTATTCAATATAATAGAAGTTACAAAGTCTTGGCCCTCTTAGCTCAATTACAACAATTTATTTGACCTCTGTCTCAGTCTCAAAACCATATCTATTGCTTAGACTCTCACTTCTCACTCAAATCTCAATCATCCCATCAAATCCTTCTCCATTACATTTTCTTCTATTTTCTGAGTCAAATCCTATTCTAATTGCACTAACAATTCGATCACTATTTTAATCGATCTAACAATAAAATATGTATTCTTAAGCTCTTTTACACACCTATGCTAACAACTTATCCCTTAGTATAAATTAATACAATTTTCTAATTATTACAATAATGAAGTAAAGATCATTTTCGAGAGATCCAACCTTCTATACTAAAATTAACTTTCGACCACTCAGGTCAATGAAATTTAACTCATTTAGCCACAACATGTGAACAAACAATCAAATTGCTTGCTAAGTCTAGATGCTTTTGCATCAGACTCCCAGGGAAGAAAATAATCATTCCTTAGAATTTCAGGGTTTACTCCATACTTTTTCAACTCTGTTGTTGTCAACCAACTAGCATCCTCCACTGGTTGTACTTTCCATTTGACTAGATATTGAAAATAAACTTGTCCTCTGGTTTTGTTGGATACTCTTTTCTCCAAAACAACCTCCACCTCCTTCTTAATTGTATTTGGCATTTGTTCTTCCCAGTTCAAAGTTTGAACTTTATCTTCTGTAGTTTCCTTCTGTCACTCTGTCTCTGTCTCTTTGTATGGATACAAATATACAACATTGAAGATAGGTGATATTCCAATTCCCTCTAGCAATTCAATTTCATAAGCATTAGTTGAAAATTTTCTTACAATTCTACATGGTCCTATCTTTTTCATTTTTAGTTTATTGTAAGTCTTAGCAGGAAATCTTTCTTTTCTCAAATACACCATCACTAAATCTCCCACTTGGAATTCTTTCTCTCTTCTTTTCATATCTACTCTCTATTTGTATTTTCCACTACTTTCCTGCAATCCGCCTTTGACATATTCTTGTAGTCTCTACATCTGCTCTGCAAACTCTTCAACTTTTGCACTTATTGTTTCCCAATTACTCAAATTTTTGAGCTCATACACACCTCTTGGATTCATCCAAAAAAAAATCTGAAATGGACTCATTCTAGTACTTCGGTTTGGAGTGTCATTATAAGCAAACTTAGCATGAGCTGGTGCTAAATCCCACTGCTTAGGATTTTGATACACTAAACTTCTCAATATGTTCCCCAAGATTTTGTTTACCACTTCGGTCTATCCGTCTATTTGAGGATGGTATGTTGAACTAAAACTGAGGTTAGCACCTAGTTTCTTCCAAAGAGTTCTCCAGAAATGCCCTACAAACTTTGTATCTCTATCAGACACAATACTTATAGGCAATCCATGTAATCTTACAATTTCTGAAAAAAATAGATTAGCAATATGTGTTGCATCACTAGTCTTCTTACATGCAATGAAATGTGTCATCTTGGAAAATCTATCTACCACAACATAAATTGAATCATTCCCCCTTTGAGTTTTAGGTAACCACAAAACAAAATCCATGCTAACTACATCCCATGGTCAGTTTGGTATTGGCAATGGCTGGTACAATCCTGTATTCTCGCTTCTCCCTTTATCATGTTGACATATCTTGCACTTCTCAACAAATCTCTTAACATCAGTCTGCATATTTGCCCAATAGTAAAAAGCATTTACCTGAGAAAAGGTTTTGTCTTGTCCAAAGTGACGAGATAATCCTCCACATGTTTCTCCTTTATTATGTTTTCCCTCATAGAACATTTGGGAATGCACAACTTGTTTCCTTTAAACAATAAACCTCCTTGGATAAGATAATCTAACCAATGACTTTTGTTATGAACTATTGGATTTGTACTGCTGTATAAATATCTTTGAAATCTGCATCATCTTTATACATTTCAACCATTTCTTCAAATCCTAGAACACCAACTTTTAATTCTTGCACAATGAAATTTACCTTGCTTAAAGCATCAACAACTTTGTTTAACTTACTAATTTTGTGTTTTATCACAAAAGTAAATCTCTACAAAAACGCTACCCGCATAGCATGTTTCTAATTCAATTTTGGCTGGTTGTTTATGAATTGTAATGCATGATTGTAAGAATACAATATAAAATCCTTTGGTAGCAAATAAGTACAATAGCATAAAATTATTTATCATAAGAAGAATACTTCTTCTTAGCTTCATTTAATTTCTCACTAGAGTACGCTATTAGTCTTTGTTCCTGACTCAAAAATGCTCCAATTGCAACTCCACTAGCTAAATTGGGTAAAGCTAAAACTGGTATCTTTGTGATTTTCCTCTTCAGCAACTTAAAATTCTTGTCTGCTACTTATGTCCACTTGAATCGATGATTAGTCTCCTTGATTGTTTCAAGAATTGGTGCACAAATCTGACTAAAATATCTAATAAATTTACTATAAAAACTTGCAAGACCATGAAAAATTCTTACCTAAAATATATTCCTTGGAATAGGCCAGTTCCAAATTTCTTGGAATTTCTCTGGATCCGTTTTCAACCCTTCTTTAGAAACTACAAATCCCAAGTAAATTAATTCTTCTTTCATGAAACTACATTTATTCAGGTTTATCATTAGTTTCTCTTTCGGCGGAGTTCTTAAAACCAATTTAAGATGCTCTAGATGTTATTCTTTACTTCTACTAAAAACTAGAATATCATCAAGATAAACAATAACAAACTTTCCTGCATATTCCTTGAAGACTTCATTCATCAATCTCATGAATGTGCTAGGTGCATTAGTGAGTCCAAAAGGCATCACTAACCACTCATACAACCCACTGTTTGTTTTAAACGCAATCCATTCATCTCCTTCTCTAATTCTTATTTGATGATATCCACTCTTCAGATCTATTTTAGTAAAATAATTTGACCCACTCAAACAATCCATCAAATCATCCACGCATGGTAAAGGAAAACTATACTGATAGTGATCCTGTTTATGGCTCTGGAATTTGTACACATACGCCATTCACCACCTTTCTTTGGACTGAGTACTGTTGGTATAGCACATGGACTAAGACTCTCTCTGATTAGTCCCTTATCCATCAGTTCTTGCACTTGTTTTCCAACTTCTGCATTTTATTGAGGAGTTAATTTGTATGGTGCTTTGTTTGAATAACTTGCTCCTTGTATTAGATCAATACGATGACTAATACTCCTGATTGGTGGCAATGCATTTGGCAATTCATCCACAATAATATCAACAAAATCATTCAACAAAGTTTCGATTTCTTCAGGTAAATCATCTAATTTTGTGGAAGTCAAAATTACCTTAGGTATCCCTATGACAAAAAAATTCCTTTCTTCACCTTTTCCAACCTCTTGCAACAACTCCTTTCCATTCATTAGCATAACACCGTTTCTAGGTGCTCCTTTGTCAGCTTCATCCTTCAATGGTAGTAGTGTCTGTTTATTTTCATCCTTCTCCAGAGTATAAGTATTTTTCCTCCCATCATGAATATCTTTATGATCAAACTGCGAAGGTCTTCGCAACAATACATGGCATACATCCATTGGCATTACATCACACAATATTACATCTTTATAAGTACCAATCTATATCTCTGCCTTGCATTGTTCTATCACAATAATCTAATCTCCTTTCTACAACCATGACACTCTGTAAGGAGTAGGGTGTACTGGCTTCACTAATCCTAGCTTGTCCACCATCTCTGTAGAAACAAGGTTATCAGTACTTCCACTCTCAATTATCACTTTACAACATTTACCTTTGGATTTGCATGTAGTTCTGAATAAACTCTTCCTCTGAGGCGGTTCTCTAGTATCTTTCTTTGCCTTAAGCAATACCCTTTTCAACAACAGGGATTCTCTTACTTCAGGGGATTCTTCCTTTTCTGTAATTTAAGGTATTTCTTCCCTTGCCTCAGCCACATTCACATTCCTCTGACTTGTTGTTCTATTAGGAGGACAGTCCCATGATCCATGTCCCCATTCTCCACATGTGTAACACCGAATATCTCTTCCTTGACCTCTTCCTCTGGGTGAAAATCTTCCTCTATTAAAATCTCCCCTCTGTGGTGGTCTACCACTTGAACTTCCTACTCCACTCTGATGTTTCTGAAACCTTGGTCTGGTAGTTCCTCTACCTCTTACTGAACTTTTCCCTCTATTCCTCTGATTTTGTTTCCTCAACATCTTCTCTCCTGCCTTCAAACCTGCTTGATAGGATTCTTCAATGGTCTTCAGACTCAACAAGCCGATATCATCCTATATGTCATATCTTAAGCCATTGATATATTTGGCTACCTTCTCCATGTCATCCTCTGCATGTCTTTCTCTAATACTCAATCTATAAAACTCTTTTGTATATTCTTTAACAAACATTCCTTTTTGCCTTAAATTTTGTAACTATTTGAAAAGATTTAACTAATAATATTTTGGCATAAATTTAGCTTTCATTTTACTCACCATTTTGTCCCATTACTTGATCTTGGACTTTCATTTTCTTGTTCTGGATGTTTGTAGTTCATCCCAAAAAATAGTTGCGTGACCCTTCAATTTGGTAACTGCAAATTTTACCTTCTTTCTATCATCAACCTCCTCATAGTCAAAATATTTGTCCAATGAACTGATCCAATCCATAAGATCTTCTGCATTGAGACTCCCTCCATATATAGCAATTTCCACCTTTGGTTTTCCACCTACTTTAGCCAACATCTTGATAACTTTGGTAGTTTCATTTTCCTCCTCTTCTTCTTCCTTAGAAGATTCTTCTGCAGCACTGGAAACTCCTTCATCAGGTGTTCTCCTCTGGGCATTGTCTATTGTGTCCATCCTTGTACGTAGATTCTAGATCTCTTCCAGCAGAACTACATTTGCCTCAGGTCTTCTTCGACCTATGCCAACTCCCCTCCTCAGTGGCATGTTTACTGCAGTGAAACTCAATCTCTGTGCTCTGGTATATGTAGGAGGTTGATCAAAATAAGATGGTCATCTAGAAAATATACTATTGGTTAATTTATAACCAATCAGATGTGTTCAAGTGGATTCTATGCGTGGATTACTTTATCTTGAATGTCCCATTTTTTTCTCTAAACACGTTTGTCCCTCGTTAACTTTCTCTTTTTAAACAGGTGCTTCACTCTACACCGTTGATATCCTCTCTCCATATCTAACGGTCATCACTCACCCCGATCACTAACTCGCCTGTTCTTTTTCTATCGTCGATCTGTCTGTCTAAT
Organism: Pinus taeda; assembly: GCA_000404065.3. NCBI lineage: Eukaryota > Viridiplantae > Streptophyta > Pinopsida > Pinales > Pinaceae > Pinus > Pinus taeda. The sequence goes on from APFE031681364.1 coordinate 54,350, forward strand.
CCAATGGTTGTCATGTGATTTCACATGGATTTAAGCATAGTATTTATTACTTTGGAGGCACGCGAAAAAGTGATTTTTCTCTCTTCTCTAGTTGCGACATGTCAATCGTTTAGGCTAATCGCGTGGGCTCAGAATATTACTGCTTACCACATGAAAGGCACGCGATAGATCGCTTCCCACTTTTCCAATACAACCCATGTGCATTAAATCAAACTTTATTGAAGCACCTAATAAATGTTTTAGCACTTAATTCCAAGACTACCCATTAACACTAAATGACTGTGATTAATGATAAACACATAAACGCTGAGATTTACAATTAAAGCATGAAAACAAAGGAAATACCCGGTTAAGTTTCAGAACATAGATCCACAGATGTAAACAAGATTCTGCACTAGGATTAACACATAGTTGCACACTGAATCAATTTATTCAATATAATACAAGTTAAAGAGTCTTGGCCCTCTCAGCTCAATTACAACAATTTATTTGATCTCTGTCTCAATCTCAAAACCCTATCTATCACTCAGACTCTCGCTTCTCACTCAATTCTCAATCATCCCAGCCAATCCCTCTCCATTACATTTTCTTCTCTTTTATGAGTCAAATCCTATTCTGAATGCACTAACAAATCGATCACTATTTTAATCAATCTAACAATCAAATTTCTATTCTTAAGCTTTGTTGCACACCTATGCTAACAACTTATCTCTTACTCTAAAATAATACAATTTTCTAATTATTACAATAATGAAGTAAAGATCATTTTCGAGAGATCCAACGTTCTCTACCAAAAATGACTTTCGACCACTCAGGTCAATGGAATTTAACTCATTTAGCCACAAAATGTGAATAAACAATCACATTGTTGGCTAAGTCTAGATGCTCCTGCATCAGTGACAAAGGTCATTTTCTCCTTTTTCTTCCAATTGTTGTAGTGCCAACCTTGTAGGTTGTGGAAGGCTAGGAGCAACAACACTTCCATCTTTATAATTGTGAGTGGTAGGATTTATTGTTGCCATAATTTTTCTTTCAATTTTTCTTGCCAACCTTGATTCCTTCTACAATGAATCAGGTTCCCAAAGACAAACCTCATGGTGAATGTTATCCTTTAAATTCCCTATAAAGACATCAATCCTATACTTATTTAGAATATCATTTACCCTTATATTCAATTTTTGGAAGTCCTCAATGTGCTCTTCCATTGAACCCTTTTGTTTGAGATTTATTAATTGGCTAAAGAAGGTGCTTCTCTTTGTACCCTCATATTGAGCTATCATTTTCTCAGTGAAAATTGACCAGGTGACAAGTGGTTTATGAGAACAAATCCCTTTATACCATAAAAATTGATTTGGTCCTAAATGTAAAGATGCAATACGTACCTTTTGTAACAGTAGCACATCGTGTAGATCAAAATATTTCTCCATCTGTAGTATCCATGTTATGGGATCCTCTCCATCAAGTTTCCTCATATCGATCTTTGGAATATGGCGGGTCTTCAATCCAATGTTAGATTCTATGAAATCATGATTAAAATTTATCGTTTTCTCATCATGAGTTTCCTCTACTATCTTTTCGTCATTAGCACGCCTTTCTTGTAGTAGCTTTGTTCCACCTTCCTTCAACTATTCCATGTATTTCTTCAAATATTCCATTTATTTCTACAAATAAGATTCCCTACCATCGATATTAGCTTCCACGGCACATATAAAACTATTTATCCTAGTTTTGTTCGCATTCTTCAATTCATTCATCCAATTTTGCTTACTAGGTGTTTCTATTTTCTTAATTCTAGTCATTCTTTTTCTTGCTTTTAGTAGCTCATCTTGAATCTATTGTATCTCTGAAATTTCAGATCTCCAAGGTTTGAAATTTCTACCTGCAGTAGCCCTTTGTGTCCTATTTCCAATTCCACTGCTTTGATCGAAATTGGATTCTCCAAGAAAGGGATATGCCCAATATCCCAAGATGACCCAATTATATACGTTTTCAGCAGAGAAAACTTGTATGAAGTGCCACATGTCACTGTTTCAACCTTTGGACCTGAAAGAAATATACAAAAAATTACGGTCCGTCCTCTTTCTGTAACTTCTGATGAAATTTCAATATGATGCTCAGAGAGAACAATATGATGATTTTTGCAAGGTTACCTATTTGGGATGTAAATCGGGAGCCTGTAGAAACCCTAAATGTCTTGGATTGTATGTTCGAAAATGTAGAGAAAAAAGATCTGAAATTCAGGCCCGAGCATCAACACGATTTTAAATCAAATGGGTTTTAATTTCAGAGTCTGAGCCTTCGTAGAAAGAACATTATAGCGAAAATTCCACATTGACCTGTTTGAGATGGAATTCTGGAGCTTACAAAAACCCTAACTTCCTAAGATCATATCTCCGAAAATATAGCGAAACAAGATCTGAAATTCGAAACCATGGTTCAAAATATTTCGGCTCAAATGGGTTTTTTTTTTAGCTTCAGAAACTTTGTAGAGAAAAAGTAAGAGCGGAAATTCCACGATGACCTGTTTGGAACAACAAAATGCTAGAATCCAAAGCTCTGATACCAAATGTTATGAAACCAACTCACAAAAAGATAGAGAAGATAAATCAATGACTTCAGAATAAGCTTCTTTGAGGGGGAAACCTCCTTTACATTACACAAATGAGAAATTCTTGGATGATTCAAATGACAATACCTCCTTTCTATATATAGGATTCTAAGTGGTCCCAATGTAATTAGATCCTACATAGCAATAATATTGTAAGGGCACAACAATAACAATAGTGGGCTTCTATGGGGTACAATAATAACAACATGGGGACTACATGGGCACAACAATACCATGAGGGGGTTGCTCTAATAAAAATAAGGGGCTACACTAGTACTATAGGGACCTAACCTCTATTGACATATTTTCTGCAACAATGATGAACAAAAATGCATTCAATTCAGTGTGCTAATGGTTCTCCTCCTCCTTTGATGACCAAGTCTTCTAATATTTCTTCCCCTCTTATTAATAATCTTCATTCTTTTTTCTATTTAACCAAGGCCGTTATTTTCGTTTCATTGTATTATTTTTAACTAGGACAATGCTTTTCTTTTTAAATAGGGCGACATTTTTCTTTTATCCTTCCTCTCATTTGTTGACTAAGACATCATTTTCTTTTCATTCAACTTTTCCGTGGGTATATTATTCTTTTTCTTTGGATCTTGATATACAAGTTGTCCTTCACTAGTTACAAGCCATCCTAGTCCTTAAGATGAATGCAATGTCCATTTCATTTTCTTCTTCTATTGCAGGTCTCAGATGATATTCTTATCCATCTACTAGTTGGTTTTCTTCTCAAGTAAGATTTGATGATAATACCTTACATTATTATGCTCACCCTTTGAGTAGAAATTCAAAAAGATGAATTTCGGGTGGCACACAATACAAAGAAGGTCATCGTCGTCTCCATTTTAATCTTATTGTGGGTTTGAGATAAGATTATAAATGTTATTGATTTTTCATGTGAAAGAAGGGGGGCATTTATTTTCTAAGGTATCTTCTTATTTTCTTTTTATGTCTTCATCATCAACCATCCATCATTGGTTAGAGTGGAACACATTCTCCATTTCCTTAGTCAATCATCTTCTTTAAATTTTTATATATACTAGCACTACTACATGTAAGGGGTTTTAAGACAATATTTATGACATTTTTCGAGTCAATTGTCTACTTGAGACAAAAATAAACTTGTGTATTGTCTTAAATATTGTCTTTAAGCAAGTGTCTCAAAATTATTGTCTCTATAAAGACAATATAGAACACATATTATTATTGTCTCTATAAAGACACATTAATTATTGTCTCTTAATAGACAATTTCCTTTGTCTCTCTAGAGACAATTTCATTTGTCTCTGTAGAGACACTTTCATTTTTGTCTCTTTAGAGACAATTACATTTTTGTCTATTTAGGGAAAATAATTGAGATTAAAAACATATTGTCTCTATAGAGACAATATGAAAAAATACTTTAAAAAAATAAACAAAATCATTTTAAATGTTCTTTTAAGGTGGTTTCAACATTCAAAGTTTCCAAATAGTGATTTTAATTACCTTAAATCTCTTTTATTTATGGAAAAAAAACAAATTCCATTATTTTTAAAGATAACAACAAAGTCACTTTAAATCTAAATGAAAAACAATTTCCAGAAGTTAACAATTCTACAAAGAAACCTTGAAAATGTTAAGGCATAACACTTATATTCGCTGAAAATACATTGATGTCATTGAATTTGAACATGCAAGATCCTCAATTGGAACTTCATTTTATGACATATTATGAGGCAAAAGAAAAATGTTCAAGATTTCTCCATCTTACAAGAGAGTTTACTCTCTAACATATAAATCCAAAGCTTGAATCACTTTAAATGGTGGAAAATTAAATTCATATCGAGTGATTAGCCCACAATTTCAATACCCTTGTATAATTTGAATTGGTTTCTTTGATATAAAAAAAATTGTAAGAATATATATGCATTTGAATCTACAGTTGATTGGCAATCCTCTCTTGATGAAGGTTTTACAAAATATAGAAAATTGACACAGGTCTTGGCAACATGATATAGGTCAATTCTCAATATATTGTTGATCTACAAAGTTATCTGCTCCATTATTGTCTTTCACAATTAAAGTTGGTTCCATCTCATGTTTGCAGCCCAAGAATTGTTACAATTGGTATCCAAATTGGTGGTGATCTAGTTCCTGAGGAAGCTTCACATCTAATGAATCTAATTTAGGTAATGAACTATTCTGATTGACTTCATAGCAAGCTGAAGTCACAGAGAAGTCCCTATCTGTAGCTTTTATATGGGAAGTTAATCATCTCTTGGAGGCACAAAAAACCATCCATCCTTGTTCCTGTTAAGAATAAAATAATAAATTCTTGTAAGGCAAGTTTTATACCATTTCTCAACCATTTCCAAGAGAGATACTTAATGAAATAAAATAAAATAAAAATGAAGTAGTGCGTACCTGAAATAAAAAAGTGTGCACTCTTAGTATTTCTTCATTATCACTTTCCTTGCCTTGCATGATTCCCCCGTAGCACTTGAAAATGCAAGAGTAAAGTCCTTTTCAGGCTACCATGGCAATATTAGTTTTGAGATATATGTTGGGTAAGTGTCATATATGTTCACAATTAAGCTTATTTAATCTTATATATCATCCATGTTCAAATATTGAAATTAGCATCCCAACATAGCAGCTTCTGGGTTGATATGAATCTGATAAATAAACAATCAGTTGTGTATTTATGTGAAGATTAAGAATAGAACCAAAGAGTTGACTAATCTCCCCTTTTAAGAGCAGAATGCACGTCAATATGAAAAAAAGAAAGAGAGAGAAAAGGATAAAAGACATAGATCTCTATCTACATCCAAAAAGAAATGATTTACATTGATATGCACACACTGTGAAGTTTGAAATATGTTTGAACAGAGTTTAACATCTATGGACATTTGATAAAATTCTATAACAATTGAAGCTAAAAAAATGACTATTGGAGTCAAAATTGTTGTATGAAGTAAAGAAGTGAGTTAATTTTTTTATATGGAGTGGTTAGCGATGTGATTCTTCAATGCTTATATTCTATTGGATGACCAATTGAGTAATTGCATGAAATTCATTGTTCTTTCTTCATATTCATGCAAGTATGTGATAGTTAGTGAGGTTACTGGAAGAGAACTTTTCTACTATTTTGTAAAGTTAGAAAGAGATCTAGCAAATGATCCATTTCTTCTTTGGCTTACATGAGGTCCTAGTTGCACTGGATTTGTCTGAGATTGGTTAGCTATGGGAACTCTTGCTCTTATTGTCAGTTTGAATGCTCAAAAATGCTACTTACTGAATGAATTTTGATATTGTATATATTCAGTTTTGAAATTGAGTAATAGGGGAAATGAGCATGTGAATTACTTGTTGAAATGGCCATGTGTATGTTCATTTTTGGCCATGTTATTGTAATTGGCACCCAAAACCGAGTCAAATTCTATTATAATTAGGTTTACACAATAATAATATATCATCATATTTTCCTATTTGATTGGATTTGCCTATGATATTGGTTAGCTATAGGAAATTTTGCTCTTATTGTCTGTTTTAATGCTCAAAATTGCTACTACGTGAATGAATTTTGATCTTATATACATTTAGTTTTGAAACTGACTAATCTGGGAAATGGGCATTTGAACGACTTGTTCAAATAACTAAATGTAAGCTCATTTTTTCCCATGTCGTTGGAATGGCACCTAAAACCAAGTCAACTGTGATTACAATTAGGTTTATACAATACTAACATATCACTATAAACCAAAGAATAGCCAAAATCGATAAATTGTGGATTTTTTTCTCTTGAACCTTTACCTATTCAATGCTCACCTCATCTGATTACCTTAAAGATAAGATTGTGAAAAGATAATTTTTAGATCTAGCTCTTATGCACCTGCCATACTTGCAAGGTTGGGCAAGGTGAGAGGCTTATTTGATGCGATCATTCCTTAGGAGAAAAGAGAACATAATAGTAACTTTTAGGAAATTTATAGAAGAAAATGATTGCTATTTTTTATGTTTATTGCAATGATTTTCACCTGTTGCAGGTCCAATGAGTTTTGATCTCAAGAACAATTCTAAGAATTCGCCCATGGTCATCCCCGATCAGCAGTGTCTAGTACAAAGACTCAAATGATAGTCTAGAAGATATTTTGTGGAATATCCAAAAACACCAGCTTCAACACCTTTATGTCTACCTGTTGTTAGTTCTTGCTTGCAAACGGCTCACAAAATAGAAGAAAATATAGATCAATGACTTCAAAGTCAACCTCTTCGAGGGGGTAACCTCCTTTACATTACACAAATGAACAATTCTTGGATGATACAAATGATAATACCTCCTTTCTATATATAGTAGTCTAAGGGGTCACAATATAATCAGAGCCAACATACCAATAATAACAATAAAAATCGTAGCCTTCTACGGGGCACAATAATAATAATATGGGGACAACATGGGCACAACAATAACAATAAGGGGCTACAATGACGATAATAATAAGGGAATACACTAGTATTATAGGGACCTAACATGCCCCTCTCCTTCAGAAAAGTGTTGTCGTCAATGCTTGAGTAGTTCTGGATGCTTCTATATAAAATTCTCATCCTCCCATTTGGAATCTTCAGCGGGTAAGTTCTTCCACTTGATGAGATACTCGAAAATTGATTGATTTCGTAGGTGTCAAGTTCTTGTTTATGTGACTGCTTCAAGTTCCAATATGATTTTTCCTTCCTCGTCAAGTTATAGAAATATTGTCTGAAGTGGTAGCTTGTCACCTATAGCCTTATGTAAGCGTGAAACATGGAAAACTAGGTGCACTCGAGAAGCTGCAGGAAGCTCCAATTTGTATGCCATAGTACCAATATTTTCCAATGCCTTGTACGAACCATAATACTTTGCCGATAATTTATTATCCTTCTTAGCTTGCTTGAGGGACATTTATTTGTATGGTTGTAGCCATAGAAATACCTAGTCACCTAAATCAAAACTTGTTTCCCTGTAATGTTGATTTGCCTATTATTTCATTCTATTTTTCGCCAAAGTGAGGTTATCCTTTAAGTGTTGGAGAACTTGTTGTTGATGCTCAATGTGATCTTCCACTGCTTGAACCCTATAATTTTCTCTTAAATATGATGTGATGGATGGTGGATGATATCCATAAAGTTCCATAAATGGGGTCATTTTTGTTGCAGTATGGAAGGAAGTGTTATACCACCATTCAACCAGAGGCAACCATTTTACCCATTATGTCTATTTATCAAATACAAAGCAAAGAAGATATCCTTCCAAACATTTGTTCACTACCTCAGTTTCTCATCAGATCGAGAATGATAAGATGATCTATGAGCTAATTGAATACCTAGAGAAGAAAATAATTATGTCCAAAAATTTCCAGTGAAAATGGGATCTCTGTCGCTTACAATAATCTTTGGGTTTCCATGTAGCTTTTGAATTGTTTCCATAAATGCAGTAGCAACTATACTGACTTGGCTTGGAACCTACCAACTACTACCTGTGATAAAATCCATTGGAACCTCCTCCCAATGTTGACTTGGAATGGATAAAGGTTGTAATAGACCTCGGGACTTAATTGTTTCAACTTTATTTTGTTGGCAAACCAAACATTCCGCCACAAAGTTTTGAATATTAGATTTAAGGCCATCCCAAAAAAAATCTTCTTAAGCCCGTGGTAAGCTTTTAAAAATCTTGAGTGCCCTCATAAGGGAGGGGTGTGCAATTCCATAAGAATATTTTGTTTGAGTTGGGAATTCTTACAGAGGTATAAGAGATCTTTGTACCATAACGAATCATTTTTCTAGCTAAATGTATAAGAGGTATTGGGATCATGTTGTAACTTTTGAATGAGTGCCCACACTTCTTCGTCATTCTTCCATTCATCCATTCATCCTTTGCTTCATTTATCCAATCCGGTTGGATACTAGAAATGGCGTAAAGCAATGCTTCAACATCCTCATCCTTTCTTGAGAGTGCATCTGAAACAACATTTTGCTTCCCTTTTTTGTAGATGATTTCAAAGTCATAACCCAACATCTTTGTGACCCATTTTTGCTTCTCTTCTGAAGATAATATTTTTTCTAAAAATTATTTAAGACTGTCATGATCCATTTTTACCTTGAAGTGTCTTCCCATTAGATAAGAACACCATTTCTTAAGTGCATCTAGTATGGCCCACATTTCCTTCTCATAAATAGTTTTGTGTAAAAACTTTCCTTTGATTGGATGACTTTTGAAAGAAATGAGTCTTTCTTCTTGCATTAAAACAACACCAATTCCATCTCTCGAGGCATCACATTCCACAATAAATGTTTTTGTGCAATCCGGTGTAGCTAATACCGGTGCTTGGCACGTTGCCTCTTGAAGATGTCCAAAGGCCTTCGTTGCTTCTAGAGTCCAATACAATGCGTCTTTCTTCAATAATGTTGTTAGAGGTGCTGATATTCTCCCATAATTCTTAACAAACTTGTGATAATACCCTATCAATCCAAGAAATCCTCACAGATGTTTTATGGATGTGGGGATTCTCCATTTCTTAATGGCTTTAATTTTGCTAGGGTCTACCTTAACACCTTCATGAGATACAATATGACCTAAATATTCCACCTCTTATACTCGAAAGAATCATTTTGAGGTTTTTGCATATAATTGTTTCTCCTCCAATAGTTTGAGCACCCTGTCAACATGTTGAACATGATCCTTCCAAGACTTGTTGTAGATTAGTATATCATCAAAAAATACTAACACAAATTTTCTAAGGAAGGGTTTGAAAATGGAATTCATCAAACCTTGAAATGTAGAAGGTGCATTAGTAAGGCCAAAAGGCATGACCAAAAAATCATAATGACCCTCATGAGTTCTAAATGTTGTTTTCAGAATGTCTTCAGCCTTCCTTCTGATTTAATGATAACCTGAACAAAGATCCAACTTGGTGAAGTAAATTGATCCATGCAATTCATCAATGACAGGAATGGGAAATTTATCTTTAATAGTGAGCTTGTTGAGCTCCCTATAATCTGGAAACATGCGCCATGATCTATCCTTCTTGTGCACCAATGTTATTGGAGCAAAGAAATAACTATGACTAGGTTTAATTATACAACCTCTAGCATTTCTGCAACCATACGTTCAATTTCACTCTTTTGGGCATAGGGATATATGTAAGGCCTGATGTTTGGAGGAACACTTCCTGGAATCAAATGAATAGCATGATCATGATCACGAATAGGTGGAAGGCCATTGGGATTCTCAAATACCTTCGAATGATTGTCCAAGAATTTTTGGAGATCTAGAGAAATAGATGATTTCGATATGGGAACCTCTAGGGAACATAATTGTGCAATTACGCCTGGTGTTTATTTCTTTAGAATCTTTTTCATGCAGTTAGAGCTTATTATCTTTCCCGGTTTCCCCACGTTACCCCTTAACTCAACTTCCTTTCCTTATGAAAAAGATTTCAAGAAACGTTCTTGAAAATTAAAATCTATCATACCCAAAGATTGTAGCCATTGGAATCCTAGTGCAACATCAGCACCACCCATTAGAATGGAAAGCATTGGACTATTCAATACATATTCTCCCATGGATAGCTTGATATTATGTCACTTTCTAAAGGATTTTATGGTTCCTCCATTTGCATCATAACTTGACACTCTGGTGCTAGATATAGGAATAAATTCAATTCCTTGGCTATCTTATAATGAATAAAATTATGGGTACTCCCGAATCAATCAACACTATTACCTTTTTCTTCTTGATATGTCCTTATATCTTGACAGTTTGAGGAGTGATAATTCTGTCCAATGCATTACAAGATATGGTCTAATTCATTTCTTATTTCTCTAGGGTTTGTTCTTGGTGTATATCCTATTCTTTTGACATTTCTTGTTCCTTTTCTTCCTACTCTTCGCAATCTATGTAAAATAATTTCTTCTCAGCACACTTATGAATTTGAGTGTATTTTCTATCACAACTATAACAAAGCCCTTTTTCTCTTTTTTCTTCCAATTGTTTTGGTGTCAACCTTGTAAGTTGTGGAAGGCTAGGTGCAACAACACTTCCATCTTTATAGCTGTGAGTGGTAGTCTTCATTGTTGCCATAATTTTTCTTTCAATTTTTCATACCAACTTAAATGCCTTCTCCAATAAATCAGGTTCCCAAAGGTGAACACCATGTTGGATTCTATCCTTTAATGTCCCTATCAACAAATCAATCTTATGCTCCTCTGGAATATTTTTTACCCTTATAATCAATTTTTGGAAGTCCTCAATGTGCTCCACCATTGAACCATTTTGTTTGAGATTTATCAATCAGATAAAAAAAGCGTTGCTTTTTGTATCCTCATAATGTGCTATCATTTATTCCGTAAAATTACCCAAGGGACAATTTTTTTATGAGAGCAAAGCCATCGATACCATACAAATTGATTGGGTTCCAAATATAATGTTGCAATGCGTACCTTTTGTGTGTTTTGCACATTATGGAGATCAAAATATTGCTCCATCTGTAGTATCCATGTTACGGGATCCTTGCCATCAAACTTCCTCATATCAATCTTTGGAACATGGTGTGTCTTCAATCCAATGTTAGAGTCTATGAAATCATGATTAACATTTCTTTTGTTCTAATCATGAGTTTCTTTTACTGCTCTTTTTCCATTAGTAAGCATATATTGTAGCAACTTTGTCAAAGTTATCTTTAAATCTTCCATGTTGCCTTTTAGTTTTGTTTATGTACCATCCGTCTTATCTTACATGCCATCCATCTTAGCTTCCATGCCATTCATCTTATCTTCCATGCCTTTATTTAAACCGTCCATCTTAGCTTCTGTTACTTTGTGAGAGTGAAATTTGTTGTAGTTGGTCTTGTAATTTTGATATGTCATGTTGCATTTCTTCCTCTTCTTCATGAGTCATGGTAGAGATTTCAGGTTGCTTACTAGGTGTTTCCATTTTATTTCTTCAGGGGATAAATTAATGATAATTATGCTTCACTATCTCCTTTGAATTCCTTCAAACTAATTTTTCAAACCAAACTTATGTAAAATTTTAATAAGACTACACACCTTTTTTCGCTTTGTAGGAGCTCGATATGGAACTTTTAATCTAGGTTGTCATTGATGTCAATATAGCAGTGTTTGTGATGAAAAATTATTTGATACATGATTGCCCATTGATGCCCATTGATCATAATGCTCATAGTGATGAAACGGAGGACCCAAGTGGATTGAACAGCAGGAGGTCAATTGAAGAGCCAATGACGCGTCAATTGAACAGAAATTGAACAACAATTGAACAGTAATTGAACAACAATTGAACAAAAAAAGATGTAGGAGGTCAATTGAACATCAATTGAATAGCAAATGATGCAGGATGTCAATTGAACAACAAATGACGCAAGAGGTCTATTGAACAACAATTGAACAACAAATGACACAGGACGTCAATTGAACAACAAATGACACAATAGATCTAGTAAAGTAATAGGAGAAAGAAGCCAAAGAGTAAGATGAAGGGCTTATCAAAAGCCATCAAAGAAACAAGTCACAAGAGAAACAACTATTGGAAGAGAGGGGTAGGAAAGTACGGACTTCCTTGATCGTGGTTGTAGTCCCACACTCAATCTTAGCCATCAATCTCATAGTCAACTCTTAGATCACGGTAAACTGCAGGGGTTAAGGTCATTTATAATCCAAGTGCCAGTCAAAGTCCCGCAAATCCTCCGATTGCGATAACATTGTCTATGTTGGTGTCAGTATCTACATACTTCCATCAGGGATCAAATTTTCTCTTTGCATTGTCATTTTAGGGGTCCCATACTGAAATTTTTACATCATTCCATTAGGTTATGCCAAACTGATCCACTGATGGTTGTCTTCTCTTCTGAAAATCCAATTTCTCCCTCATAGAGTATACTTGTTGACCCTTCTTCAGGTTGTCTTCAGTCATGGTTTCATGGTCAATTTGCAATCATGCCTTCATTAGGTCATATGACATGTTTTCATTAGGGTTTCCATTATGTCATAGGGCATGTTTCCATTAGGTCTTAGGGTTTCAACACCAAGGTCAAGAGCCTAATTTTAAAGTGTAAATAAAGGTCAGCAAGGGTATGAGGATTATAAATAAGTCAAGCATGATGGCTTGTAGGTTATAGCCACTGAATAATTATCTTTTAACCTAATGTAATTTTCACCTCAAAAACATGCTTTTGAGGTGAAACATAGTATTTTGAGTTTATTTGTATTTCTTATGTAATTTTAATTCACTGTATGTAATAAATGATCCCAGCTGCACCAAAGCATCTCTCCTTGCTGCAAGAAAAAGAAACACTGCAAAAATCAGTTCAAGTTGAGCATTTATCCACGCGCAAAGACACAAAGAAGAAAAGGAATTAAAATAGAGTTTTCAAGGACAAGAAACATTAGAAAGTGGGTTTTTCAAGAGAAAAATCAAAATCTACTCCTATTTAAGCTCCCAAATTTCATTATCAAGTTCATTATTATCATTTGGCAAGTAAGGAGTCCAAGAGTGAGAAGAAGAGGCAAGCTTGAGTGAGTTTTGGGCGAAGGAAGTTTGGTGTTGTGCTTCTTGAGGGTGGCGTTGCACTTCTAGAGTAGTGGTGGAGTGGCACTGTGCGTTGGCTGGGTGGCGCTGCGCGTCTGAGGCATGTAAGTTTGGCGCTATGCGTTGATACCAGTGCTGCACATATTGAAAAATTTCGGAGTGTTATTTTACACTGGCATTGCGCTTCTAGGGTGGCACTGCATGTCTGTGCACCAGTGCTGCGCGTTTTGTAGGAGGGCTAGGAAAGCCTCAAATCTTCAAGAAACCTCCAAATTTTCCCTCTCTTACCTGCATAGAAGTAAGTGGTCATCCATACTACATTGATTGGTTTGCAATTTAACTTCTAAGCTAAATTTTCCATTGGAAAATTTGAGCCTAAAAACCATAAACCCTAAAAATCTCCGTAATGATGCCTAAACCCTAAACCCTCATTGTTCAACCTATCACCTATCCTTACAACTCTAAACTCTATCCCCTTATTCCCTATCTATTTATCCCTATCCCTATTCCATAAAATCCCTATCCCTTTTGATCCCTCTTGCCCAAGGGAAATTTCTAAAACAAAACAAGCCCTCCCTCTCATTTCCTACTCCCTCATTCATTTTTAGCCCATAAAGTCACTTCCCATTTCCTCACTCTTAAAACCCTTTCACTCTTTCCCTTCATACAACCTCTAGCCTTAGAAACATGGACAAAGAGGACCGAGACTATGAGGAGGAAGAAAACACAGCCAGTGACACTTCAGCAGACAGAGCTATGCAGCAGAGACAACCACACAAGGGAGGCAGGATTATCAGAGAAGAGCCATCAAACCTTAGGGAATTGTAGGCCTCTTAGTTGGTTGTCACATGTTTCAGATATCTTGGGTGCTATGAGTTCTGTGAGCAGGTAGAGAGAGTTCAACACTAGCCTGAGCTCACTAAACTTATTGTAGCCCATATTCAGGACAACAGGGTGACTCTTGTTGGGGTAACATTCACAGTTTCTCCTTCCATCATTTCAGATGCCACCAAGATTCCAAATGTAGGGGAGAAGTGGTACAAGGCCCTAAACCTGGATGAGCACTATTTTTAGCCTTATATCAAACCTTGGTACATAAATGAGGTGAAGAGAATTTTTTCTTTTAGATTTCTTGAAGATAAGTATGTCCCCATGATGAAAATCATCATGAAGTATTTCACTTGTGAGGGCAGATTCTCTAGGTTGTACACTTATCACATCAAGCTCTGCATGCATTTTACCAAGATGGGGATGTTAAACCTCCCTTACTTCTTGTTCAGGAATATTGAGAAGATGGCTCATTTTGTCTAGAAGAAGCCATACCCTTAGCAGATGAGCAGTCTCTATCAATACTCCCTAATCAAGATCATTGTGCTTCATCATCTCAGTCTCCTCAACATCTCTTGGGAGACCTTTATTTCTCATGACATCTTCAGGGGTCCACAAATTCCTCCACCAGTGTCTCAAGAAGCTGGGGGGCCTTCTAGAAGTAATCAAGTGAAAACAAATGAGGAAGCCAAGGAGACCAAAACTACTGAGGTTCTTGTTTACATGACATATCATAGGGGCACAAAGAGATTGTTTATTTCCAATAGCAAGGTGTTTTCTCCACAGGACGTGGAAGGGACCTTGCCTTCTTCATCAGCCCATAGGAAAATGCTAGCTCCATAGGATGTGGAAGGGGCGTTGCCGTCTTCATCGACACAGCAGGTATAGGTGTAAAAAATGCACAAAGGGAAGTAAAATATTCTAGAGGAGAGTTGTGATGATGAGGAGGAAAGCGACTTTGATTTGACTGAGCATGATGAGCTAGAGAAGCGTTATACTCATCATGAAGTGGAAATAATTGACTTGGAGGCTTAGGACAAAGAAAACATAAAGGAAATCATCATACAAGAAAAGGAGGCTCAAGTACAAGCTTTGGCAGACAATTTGGAGAGGGCCGTGTATGCCATTACATATTTGGAGCAAGAGAACAAGCAGTTGAGTGACAAACAAGTCCTCATGGAGCTCGAAATGCTCAAGATAAAATGACAAAGTGGCAAAGAGGCACAATTTACTTTGAATCCTATTGAGAAAGAGATCGAAGACGATAGAGAGACTTAGCTTGAGAGTGAACTTGCACCTTGGGAAGTTTCTACATAAGGCCAATAGAGACAATTAGGTGATCAGACACATGGACTATCATTATAGGACCCGAAACAAGATTTGCAATATGAAGGTCAAGAAGATGAAAGCTAGGCTAAGGTGGGCTTTGAAAGGAAAAAAGGAGGAGGATAGGCTTAGGATGCTTTCTTAATATTCCTTATCTCATCAAGACATTTTATGATGGTGCTTCTCACCAATTTTGGGAAAGTTTGGAACATTTTTTGTCATTTGCCAATTTTTAAAATTCTACACACAGGAAAACTGTGCTTTTCCTAGGGGCACCCAATGAAGAAATGGTTTGGATTTTTAGATTTATAATGATTAAGACATGCAGCCTAGTGATTTTCAAAGTTTTTGGGGTAGAAATGGTCCACCAAAAGGTCAAAAAACACCCTAAAAATGACCTTTCTGCCACTTTTTGGACACATAGGAGTATTCTTGGGAGAATCAAATTTTGAGGGGTCAAATGAGCTTCAAAGGCATAAATTATAGGTTTTTTGGAACTTATACTTGAAGCCCTTTCTAATGAGCTATCATGAGATCAATTTGGATTCCAGGAAGGCCTCCAAAATGGACCTGACAGTGGTGCTACGTGTTGGGCCAATGGCGCTCATGCGCGTAGGGCAGTTTTTGCTCAGGATGGCTATTTTTCCAGTTTTTCATTGTGTTCTTGGATTATCTCCATATAGGATGATTCATCATTGTAAATTATGAATTGGAATGTAACTATGATAGATAAATAGTAATAGAGGGTATATTATGGCTTTAAAAGTTAGTTTGAGCTTAAATGAATTAATTATTCACTTTTAGAGGCAAGTTGTTGAGATGCCTATATTCCTATTTCTCATTCAGTATTAGTTAGATTAGCTCCTCATCTTAGGGATTTTACTGCTGAGGATGGGAGGAGTTTGAATCCATGTCTATATCTTCTTCTTCTTTCTCATTGTAAAGGGTTGGACACAGTTGGATGCTTAGACCTTGATTGTACATCATTTTGTAGCAGTTTAGTAGGAGATTAATAAGAATTGCAACTATTTTTATGGGATCCATGTGGTACAGAGTTTTAGTACAGTTTCTTCTCTTGTGATCATATGTTATTATGTTTTGTGTATTCCATTAATCATTTCATTGCTTTTAAGTGAATGCTTTCAAGTTTGATAGGCAAAATTCATTACATCACTGCTCTGCTTTGGGAAAACATTCACCAATTCATGTTTTCTACAGTTTGGGAAGGATCCATGGTAATCACATGTTATTCCTAGCCTCTCACCAGTCTTAAAACATCTCACCCATCAAGCCCTAGAGTTCTAAATCTTATGCCTACCTTGCCCCATTGAACACCCTACAACTTTGATCTAATTCCCTAGCCCTAAACTGTCCAACTCTTCCTGATCCAGCAAAACAGCTTTAAAATCCAATCAAAACTTTCTTCTACTATACCTAGCCTAAAATCCTTTTCCTGATCCAGTCATCTTGGTTGAGATCCTTTTGGAGAGAGGCCTCTCTCGGCCTAGTAGGGATAGCTACTTGGCTAAGCGTGGTTTGTGGTTACCCTAGCATTGCCTTCCTTTAGCTCGAGGTTCAATCCCAGTGATAACAGTGGACACATTGCACCATTATAATACGTCCTAAAGAAATATCGCATCCGTCGCATATCGCAAGTCTTGAAGAAATGTAACAATGGTAAGTTGCGATTTTGATAAGACTTGTGGACTCAACAGACTGTCGATTGCGATGAAGCTATGGACCTGATGGATCTATTGATCACTGTTTAATATTATATCGCGTCCATTTCATCAGTAGTATGAATATCGACCATGTTACATTGGTGATGTTAAGAGTTGCGATCGCGAGACCTTTGAAAGTTACGATTACGATTGATGACGTGGAGGTGGGACCTCATTGGGTACAGTGTCTCCTATGAAATCTTCCGTAAATAATGAGTCTATTGTATGAATATTAAAGAAAAAAGGGCCTCTTTGATATAATTTTAATATGCAACATGTATTGTAATTCGGCCTCTCTTCCGAATGAACGTGTCTTTTGAGTATCGGTGAACTCTAAGAGATAGAGGAAGCTGAAGATCAGGAAGCCGAAGGTCAAGTGAGCGAAAAAGGAAGCCGAAGATCAAGCAAGCGAAGAAGGAAGTCAAAAGGTCGAGAAGCTAAAGGTCTTACAAACGATGAAGGTACAAAAGTGTTGAAAAATGACAAGAAGAAATGATAAAAATAGAAGTGCTAAAATTAGCACTGCTATAAATAGTAGTTTGGGTACGAGTGTTGGATTGGGCAATAAGGAATGAAAAATGGAAGTGCTAAAAATAACATTCTATTTTTAGCAGTTCAGGATGGATTCCTATTTTAGTCAATCCCTAGACTAAAAATATGAAGTAAATTTGAATTTGATATTAATAGCAATTTGTAAATTAATTAATTAAGTCATCTTGAGTTAATTATTTAAGGAAACAATTGTAGAATTGAGGCTTCTGTGATTCATCATAGTTATAAGAAGAGCTTCGGCGTAAATCACATGAAAGAGACCTTTGTCGACGCGTTTCGAACCAACTTGTCCTGATGATGAACCACAATAGTTGGTTCGAAACGCGTCGACAAAGGTCTCTTTCATGTGATTTACGCCGAAGCTCTTCTTATAACTATTTAAGGAAATTCAAACTTGAAGCCTACGTGAGGACATGCAATAGTTTATCTATTAATTGAGGAATTTATCCATCAATTAAAGAGATAAGGATGAGTTGTAATTAGTTGCCTCAGTTAATCAAGTCAAGTCTAGTTAGATTAATTTAATAGTTTGTTAAATTAATGAGACTTTAGTTAGTTAATGCTTGCATGCATGTAACTACTATATTTCAGATAACTGAGTATTCACTAATGGATAACTAATGCATGTCAGTTCAGAAAGATACCCAATTGAGATCAAAGAAGGGACAATGTATTATCAGTTGAATGAATATTTTTCCTATAAAGGAAGCTCATCCATGATGAGGATTTATCTCCTTCAAGACTACGTAGTTGGATCAGAGGTTAGTGAGTGTGTGAAGAGGCCAATTCACACAAGTGGCTACACTAGACCCCAACAAAATTGCACAAAGAAATAGGAGGCTCGAAGGGCAGACCAGAGGTTAGATAGAGGCCTTTGACTGTCTATGAGCAGCAATAGTATCGCAGAGAGAGAAGGATAGCTTTTTGGTTGATTCCTTTTGTAATACTGGCTATACTTCCACTTGTATGATAATACAAAGATGGGGTTTTAGGCTGGTGCTTTCCCCTGGATATTTCTTTTCTGTAATGTGTGATTGATTCCTTCTTATCAGTTATATGTTTTCTTATTGATGTTGCTCATGTTTGATTAAGCTTCTGCTAAATTGGTTGTAGAAGTAGATCAAGTATTTTGCTTTATTATATTGCATTATTAGGTGATCTACGAGTGGGAATTTCTACATGGTATCAGAGCTAGCTGATTTGTAGAAAAATTCTACATGGTATTGGAGTACAGGTGATCAAGGAAGAATAGTATACAAGAAGGGAGATGTTGAAGTTTGTGGTTTCTGAATATTGCATTGAGTTCTTATCACATCTATTTCACCGATGCCATTCAATGGTTTGAGACTTGAATATGCCCTTGATGGTAGTTCAAATTATATAGCCTAGAAGGATTGCATGGAGGTAGTATTAGAAGATAATGGTCTAAAGGACTTCATTGATCAAGAAGTCTAGAAGCCAACTGATGCTACTCAATTGGTGGAATGGAAAAAGTGTGTGGCTAGAGAAAGGAGAATCCTCCTAGAGGGAGTTCGAGATCACATTGTCTCGAGCATCCATGGGAAGGAGACTCCATTTTCGATGTGGAAAACATTGAAAGATGTTTATCAGAATAGAAATGATAAGAGGAAGCTGGAACTGAAGGACAAACTTCGAAAGATCAAGTGTGAAAAGGGTGACACGATCTCTATGTATCTGAACAAGCTCACCTCATGCAGGGATGAGCTTGGAAGTGTAGGGATCGTGATAGTTGATGATGGCATGGTGAGTCCTGCATTCCTTAGTCTTCCTAAGAGCTGGCATAGCTACTAGGAATCGGTTAATGGAAGAGAGAAACTGCCAGATTGGGAACAACTTTGGTCAGATTTGATGCAGGAGGAGATAAGAAGAAGCACTAGAGATGGTTCTTCATCCATGGAGGATGAAGAAAATTGTGCCTTAATGAGTAAGGCGAAGAAGGGGAAGGAGAAGGTTTCTCTTTTTGAATTCAGTTCTTTGCATGGTGGGAAGAAGTTTGACAAATCGAAAGTGTGATGCTTTCGTTGTCATGAGGTGGGCCATTTTGCTTCAAATTGTCCACAGAGGAAATCCAAGAAGGGATTCGGGGAAGGATCTGAAGGTGAGGCACTTGCTTCACAGTTTGAGTTGGATTTCACACTCTTCACATGCATGGTTTCATCCATGGTGTGAAGTGGTTGGTTTCTTGACAGTGGAGCTTCTTTCCACATGATCGACGACAAGAGTTTGTTTAGTACTTTAGAGGAGAAAGATCTCCATATACTCATAGAGATGGGTAATGATGAAAAGTAAAGTGTCTCAGGTGCAGGCAGGGTTATTTTTCAAAGGGATCATGGAGCTTGCCTTACCTTGACTGATGTCAATTATGTACCAGGACTGAAGAGAAACTTGGTGTCAATCATGATGATGGAAGATAGAGGTTATGATGTAGTCTTTAGTAAGGGAAAGTTTTTCCTTAGACACATCATCAGTAGACAGGTGAAGCAGACCGGTTCATGGGTGAAGAACCTGTATGCTCTTGAGGTTCAAGATGCATTCAAAGCCTTGAGTAGGAAGGCAACTGATAGAGACTTGGTGGTTAAGAGGGAGAGTATATTGCCTCTCAACATGTAGCGCCGGAAGAAGTCTCAGACGATTGTGGAGGAGACATGATTGGTGTAGCAACTTCAGGAGATTGTGGAGCAGCCACAACAAGGGAAGCTAAGAGTAGATCGAGTAGAGACATCTACTCATGCAGAGACCTCCAGTAAGGGGAAATTTCAAGCCAGGTGGGCTGAGGGATCACATGCAGCCATACCTCCAGGTAGGAGGTGGGGCGATGTGGAGTGATCGTCCCAAGGAGGAGGGGCAGGATCCTTGAGGTACCCAACTTCTTTGATTCAACTTTTCTACAGGAGCCCTAATGAGGAGTAGCAGGACTAACTGATTGGATAGAGATATATGCGGATGGAGCGGCAGAGAGAGCTACAGTGGAGGAATCCCAAGACAACACAGAGCTAACAGGCTACAACAATGCGAGAGTCACAAGTATGTTGCACTAGTGCAGGATGGCACAAAGAGGTGTGCAACGATATGAGATGCATGGAGATTTTGCAGTAGCTCAGAAGTTAGAGAGCGAGCACTTGTCAACAGCAGGTAGAGCTTCAGCATCAAAGTACGTTTCTAGCCCAACAGAGAGGTCAGTTGGGATTCTTTTTTGTTTCGGAAGTTGCTGGAGCAACCACACTTTGTAGAAGTGTTGCATGCAGAACATTCCGAAGGTACATGATCGGGTTTGAGAGGAAGCCTTTCTTGTTGAGAGGGAGTGTTGAAAAATGGCAACAAGAAATGCTAAAAATAGAACTTCTATAAATAGCAGTTTGGGTACCAGTGCTGGATTGGGCAAGAGGGAATGAAAAATGGAAGTGCTAAAATAGCATTCTTTTTTTAGCAGTTTTGGATGGATTCCTATTTTAGTCAGTCCCTGGACTAAAAATAGGAAGTAAAATTCGAATTTTATATTAATAGTGGTTTGTAAATTAATTAATTAATTCATCTTGAGTTAATTAATTAAGGAAAATCAAACTTGAAGTCTATGTGAGGACATGCAACAATTTATCTATTAATTGAGGAATTTATCCATCAGTTAAAGAGATAAGGATGAGTTGTAATTAGTTGGCTCAGTTAACTGATTCAAGTCCAGTTAGATTAATTTAACAGTCTGTTAAATTAATGAGAGTTCAGTTATTTAATGCTTTCGTGCATGTAACTACTGTATTTCAGATAACTGAGTATTCACTCATGGATAACTCATGCATGTCAGTTCAGAAAGTGACCCATTTGAGATCAGAGAAGGGACAATGTACTATTAGTTGGATGAATATTTTTCCTATAAAGGAAGCTCATCCATGATGAGGATTTATCTCCTTCAGGACTGCATAATTGGATCAGAGGTTAGTGAATGTGTGAAGAGGCCAATTCACACAAGTGGCTGCACTGGATGCCAATCAAAATTGTGCAAAGAAATAGGAGGCTTGGAGGGAAAACTAGAGGTTAGATAGAGGCCTTTGACTCTCTATGAGCAGCAGAGGTATTGCGGAGAGAGCAGGATAGCTTTTGAGTTGATTCTTGTTGTGATACTGGCTATATTTCCACTTGTATGAGAATACAGAGATGGGGTTTTAGGCTGGTGCATTCTCCTAGATATTTCTTCTATGATATGTGTGATTGATTCCTTCTTATCAGTTATATGTGTCCTTATTGATGTTTCTCATGTTTGATTAAGCTTCCGCTAAATTGGTTGTAGAAGTAGATCAAATATTTTGCTTTAGTATATTACACTATCAGGTGATCTACAAGTCGAAATTTCTACATGGTATCAAAGCTAGCCGATTTGTAGAAAAATTATACATGGTATTGGAGCATAGGTGATCAATGAAGAACAATATACAAGAAGGGAGAAGTTGAAGTTTGTGGCTTTTGAATATTTAATTGAGTTCTTATCACATCTATTTCACCGATGGCGTTCAGTGGTTTGAGACTCGAATATGCCCTTTATGGCAGTTCGAATTATATAGCCTGGAAGGATCACATGGAGGTAGTATTAGAAGATAACAGTCTAAAGGAGTTCATTGATCAAGAAGTCCAGAAGCTGATTGATGCTACTTAATTGGTGGAACAGAAAACGTGTGTGGCTAGAGCAAGGAGAATCCTCCTGGAGGGAGTTCGAGATCACATTGTCTCGAGCCTCCATGGGAAGGAGACTCCATTTTTGATGTGGAAAACATTGAAAGCTCTTTATCAAAATAGCAGTGATCAGAGGAAGCTGGCACTGAAGGACAAACTTTGAAATATCAAGTGTGAAAAGGGTGACACGATCTCTATGTATCTGAACAAGCTCACCTCATGCAGGGATGAGCTTGGAAGTGTAGGGATCGTGACAGCTAATGATGACATGGTGAGTCTTGCACTCCTCAGTCTTCCTAAGAGCTGGCATAGCTACCAGGACTCAGCTAATGGAAGAGAGAAACTGCCAAATTGGTAATGACTTTGGTCGGGTTTGATGTAGGAGGAGATAAGAATAAGCACCATAGATGGTTCTTCATCCATGGAGGATGAAGAAAAATATGCCTTAGCGAGTAAGGTGAAGAAGGGGAAGGAGAAGGTTTCTCTTTCCAAATCCAGTTCTTGCCATGGTGGGAAGAAGTTTGACAAATCGAAAGTGTGATGCTTTCATTGTCATGAGGTGGGACATTTTGCTACAAATTGTCGATAGAGGAAATCAAAGAAGGGATCCGTGGAAGGATTTGAAGATGAGGCACTTGCTTCATAGTTCGAGTTGGATTTCACACTCTTCACATGCATGGTTTCATCCATGGTGGGAAGTGGTTGGTTTATTGAAAGTGGAGCTTCTTTCCACATGACCGGCGACAAGAGTTTGTTCAGTATTTTGGAGGAGAAAGATCTCTAGATACTCATAGCGATGGGTAAAGATGAAAAGTACAGTGTCTCAGGTGTAAGCACAATTATTTTTCAAAGGGAGCATGGAGCTCGCCTTACCTTGACTGATGTTAATTATGTACTAGGATTGAAGAGAAACTTGGTGTCGATTGTGATGCTGGAAGACAAAGGTTATGATGTAGTCTTCAGTAAGGGAAAGGTTTTCCTTAGACACATCATCACTAGACAGGTGAAGCAAATTAGTTCACGGGTCAAGAACCTGTATGCTCTTGAGGTTCAAGATGCATGCAAAGCCTTTAGCAACAAAGCAACTGATGGAGACTTGGTGATTGAGAGGGACAATATATTGCCTCTCAACATGCAGCGCTAGAAGAAGTCTCAAATGATTGTGGAGGAGCCACGATTGGTGCAACAACTTCAGGAGGTTGTGGAGCATCCACAATAGGGGAAGCTAAGAGCAGATTGAGTAGAGACATCTACTCATGTAAAGACCTCCAATAGGGGGAAATTTTGAGTTAGGTTGGCTGAGGGATCAAATGCAACCATACCTCCAAGTAGGAGTTGGGGCGATGTGGAGTGATCGTCCCAAGGAGGAGGGGCATAATCCTTGAGGTACCCAACCTCTTTGATTTGACTTTGCTACAAGAGCCCCAATGAGGAGTAGCAGGACTAACTGAATGGGTAGAGATAGATGTGGATGGAGATGCAGAGAGAGCTATAATGCAGGAATCCCAAGATAGTACAGAGCTAGCATGCTACAACAATGCGAGAGGCACAAGTGTGTTGCACTAGTGCAGGATGGCACAAAGAGGTGTGCAATGGTGCGAAATGCATATAGATGTTGCAGTAGTGCAAAAGTCAGAGAGGGAGCACTTGCCAGAAGCAGGTAGAGCTTCAGCATCAAAGTACATTTCTAGCCCAACAGAGAGGTTAGTTGGGAGTTTTTCTTGTTCCGAGAGTTGCTGGAGCAACCACACTTTGTAGAAGTGTTACATGCAGAACATTCTGAAGGTATAGGATCGGGTTTAAGAGGAAGCCTTTCTTGTTGAGAGGGAGTGTTGAAAAATGACAACAAAAATGCTAAAAATAGCACTACTATAAATAGAAGTTTGGGTACCAGTGCTAGATTGGGCAAACAGGGAATGAAAAATGGAAGTGCTAAAAATAGCATTCTGTTTTTAGCAGTTCAGGACAGATTCCTATTTTAGTCAGTCCCTGGACTAAAAATAGGAAGTAAAATTCGAATTTTATATTAACAACAGTTTGTAAATTAATTAATTAATTCATCTTGAGTTAATTAGTTAAGAAAAATCAAACTTGAAGTCTATGTGAGGACATGCAACAGTTTATCTATTAATTGAGGAATTTATCCATCAATTAAAGAGATAAGGATGAGTTGTAATTAGTTTGCTCAGTTAACTGAGTCAAGTCCAGTTATATTAATTTAACAATTTGTTAAATTAATGAAACTTCAGTTAGTTAATGCTTGCATGCATGTAACTACTGTATTTCAAATAACTGAGTATTCACTCATGGATAACTCATCCATGTCAGTTCAGACAGAGACCTAGTTGAGATCAGAAAAGGGATAGTGTACTATCAGTTGAATGAATATTTTTCCTATAAAGGAAGCTCATCCATGATGAGGATTTATCTCCTTCAGGACTGCGTAGTTGGATCAAAGGTTAGTGAGTGTGTGAAGAGGTCAATTCACACAAGTGGCTACATTGGACCCCAATCAAAATTTCACAAAGAAATAGGAGGCTTTGAGGGCATGCCAGAGGTTAGATAGAAGCCTTTGACTGTCTATGAGTAGCAAAGGTATTGCAGAGAGAGAAGGATAGATTTTGAGCTGATTCTTTTTGTAATACTGGCTATATTTCCACTTGTATGATAATACAGAGATGGGGTTTTAGGCTGGTGCTTTCCCTTGGTTATTTCTTCTGTGTTATGCGTGATTGATTCCTTCTTATTAGTTATATGTGTTCCTATTGATGTTGCTCATGTTCGATTAAGCTTCTGCTAAATTGGTTGTAGAAGTAGATCAAGTATTTTTCTTTAGTATATTGCATTATCAGATGATCTACAGGTGGGAATTTCTACATGGTATCATAGCTAGTTGATTTGTAGAAACATTCTACAAAAAGAAACTGAATGTCGGGTGAGAGACATGCAAGCAGAAGGATAGAAGTAAGTCATCGGTCTAGCAGGATAGGAGGAAGCTGAAGGTCTAGTAGGATAGAAGGAAGTCAAAGATGCAGCAGGGCATAAGGAAGCCGAAGGTCCAGTAGGACAGGAGGAAGCCGAAGGGCTAGTGGAAGATGAAGGGAGTAGTAAACAACATCAACATTGAAGTGTTTGTGAGTTTGTTTCTTGGAAGCAAGAAAATGTGACAGTCACTCCTCTAAAGAATTCACTCCTGAAGCAGTTACTCTTGAAGCAATCACTCCTGAAGCATTTACCATGACAGTGAGAACAAAGGCTTGAAATAGAGAGTTGATTTTGTGCAGAGCTTAGTTCATTTCATTGTAGACACATTGAAGTTGTGTGACGACTATTGTAGATCATGATAGATATTTGAAATCATCATGCAATAAATTTTCAGACTTTGTGTGGGCAATATGAAGAGTTGTGAAGACTCCTTCATATGAAGACAGGATGTCATTGATGATGTAGCATGGAGACTACAATGAAGCTGCAGATTGACAGAATTCTGTGAAGAAGATTTTGGGAGAAGAGAATTACTATCAAACATATATAGACAAAATATAGCAGTGGGTTGGAGCCTCAAACAAACAAGGTTAGTGCCTTGACAAGATAGGGTTGGAGCCCTTGTGGTTGGTGCCTCAGAATTGGAAGGATTGGTGCCCTTGGAGTTGGTGCTCCTAAACACAAGATTGGTGCCTTGAGAAGATAAGGTTGGTGCCCTAAACGTTGGAGCCTCACAAAAGACCAAGTTGGGCTTGGCAACAGATTGGAGCCTTATATATATTGTATCTAATCTATTGTAAATATTATATTAATAAAATCATTTATTCCTATGGTTCATTTTGTGTTCTAAATATAAATGAGTTAACTGGTAAAAATAACAATTGAAAAGGAATACTAATTCACCCCCCTTCTCAGTATTTCCAACAATTGGTATCAAAGCCATTATCTTCATGCAAAGCCTAATAGCTTGAAGTTCAATCATTAGAATAGAAAGGGCGAAGCCAAGGAAGAAAGTCTCCAATCCTCCTAAAGATGTGTCTCTATCTACCACTGAAATAGAAGACAATAAATTTGTGGAGGCTCCATGGTTCAATGGAAACTTTGATATATGGGAAGCAAGAACGAGGAATTTCTTAAAGAATCAAGGAATTGAAGTATGGGAATCAATAACTACTCATAACATGATGAATAAAGAATCTAAGGAGTACAATGCAAAAGCTATGAAGGCAATCTTGAATGGGCTACCAGATTCTATAAAGAAAAATTTAGGAAAATGTTCGTCAGCAAAGGGTATATGGGACAAACTTCATGGTCTTCACTAAAAAGGAGCATTGACCATGACCACTAGTCAAGAAGATGATGGAAACCAAGAGCGAAATCCAGAACCCATCATAGAAGCTGAAATGATAATGATGACATCAAGGCTAAAGAAGACCTAGAAGATGAAGAGAATGAAAAAGACTTTCTAGAAGATCTCCTCACTAAACTTATGGCTGCCATGGAAGAGATTATTAATTTGAAAAAGGAAAATGAGGAATTTAATAAGAAAGCACTAGTTGGTGACCAAGACCAAACAAGGAAGAAAGTTGACCTTGTCAAGCTTCAAGTACAAGAAAGGGATGAAGAGCTTGCCAAGCTTAAGAAGGAATTTCTTCAAAGCTAAAGAAAGCATCATGAAGAAGTCATATGCATGACAAATCAATTGGATAAAGCAAAGAAATGAGAAGAGACCTTGTCAAGTCAACTGGAACAAAGGCGTAGGAGCTTGAACAAACTTGAAGAAGAGATTGGTTAGTACAAGGTAGAGGTCTCCTCTCTCAAATATCAACTATAAGAAGCAAGAAAGTTAGCACAAGGAGTTGAGAAGACAATAGAAGCATTGGCAATCATAGAAGGACGGGTTGATGAAGCAGAAAAGGAGAGAAACACCATGATATGTCAACTAAAAGCAAAGGATGGAGAAATATTCAAATCAAAATCTAACATCAACCTTCTCAAGGCCGAAACATGTAAAGCTACAAGGATCAAGGAAGAAATGGAGAGCAGTCTAGCAAAGGAAAATGAAGAAATCTTCAAAATGAAGTCAGATATCATCTCCCTTAAATTAGAAGAAAATGAAGCAATACGTATTAAGGAAGAGATTGAGAAACAACTTGCTAAGAAGAATAATGATTGCAAAAAATTGGGAGAAGAGTTTGTCTCCCTTAAGAAAAAGGTTGAAGGGATGGACAAAACCTTGAAGAGCTCTCAAGCCTTGGATGACATGCTTAGCCATAAAACATGTCCATTTGATAAATCAGGTCTCAGGTATGCAGGTGAATCCTCAAGCAAGAATGATAATGCTTCAAACGACAAGGATATGAGGAAGTCAAAAAGAAATGTCAATGCTCCCAGTTTTAGCAAAGGTAAAGATGAGAGTCAGGGAAATAAGGAAGGAAGTATTGTTCCAAGAAGAAATGAAAATGTTGTCAAGGATGCGATAAGCAATAATTATCATCAAATGATCTCAAGGCAGAAAGGCTTCATAAGTACATCAAGGAAATCTCCATCTCCCAGGTACCAAAGTTTATTTTTTGGTTATTGTTATTCTTGTACAAACTTGGACACATGGCAAAAGATTGTGAGGCTTATAATGATCCCCGTCAATCTCCAAGAAGCAATTTCGCAAGAAGAAGTCATGAATTATTATTCATGAACAACATATAATGCTTTAAGTGTAATAACATTGGTCATATGGCATGTAATTGTAACTTGATTTGGGCACCTTGTCAAGCTAGAACCATGCCAGAAAAGAAAGTTACACAAGTATGGATAATAAAGCAAATACAATCTAAAAAATCTCTTGAACCCTCCACCCAACAACACATGTTGTTGACTTGATGAATATATTCTTGATATTTCGAGTGTTTGATGATGGAATTCTGCCAAAAAGAGACCATGCATACAGTTAGGGGGAGCTTGTGATTCTTGATCATTATGGCAGAAGCTGTTCATGAAAGGGTCCTTATGAAATCCCCGTTGAGCTATATTAACAATCATCCCTTGATAAATATCATTTCTCAGGAGAACTACATTGAATAACATGATCTTGTAACCATTCTTTGAACTGTTGTTGAAGATGTTTTCCACTTGATCACTAAGCAGAAATTAGAGCAGTAGAGAAGTCCATCCAATGCTAGAGAAATAGGGCTAATAACTATGTTGCTGGTATTACAAAAATTGAATGTCTCGACTCAGGGATATAATGTGAGAACATGTAAATCAAGGATTGTAATAGAGGTTTTGTTTGAAGGGAAAATCAGCTTATAGTTTTCAATTTTGTAGCAGTAACATGAATCTTGATACGATTTTGAAGTATATGAGGTGTTAGTTGTTAGAGGAAGATCTGGAAGGAAGGATTTATAAGGGCATAACGCTAGAAACAAGGGAGGAGGTGACTCTCAAGGTCGCTTACACACATTTTACGGAAGGAATTCCCCCCACTTCCATAAGAAAGATATCATCTTTTATGGATGTTGTCTGACAATGCCTGCAACATCGTAAAGTTGCGAGATGTGGAATGCCAAAAGACTTGACATGACCAATCACAAGGTTTTGTCTGGGAAGAGCTACCAATTTATTTGGCAAGGCTTATACGAAGAGGGTAGGGGTGTGCTGGTACGTATCTCCCGAAATGCTCTTGGATTAGGATACCTACTATCTTTCTATTGACATGTGGAATGTCAGCTGCATTTTTGTTGAATTGTATAGAAGGGAGCCTCTCTTTGTGCGATGGAATGATTTCGAGATTCCTTAGGCAATCTTCAGCTTGCTCGGAACTCCAAATGAAGAAGCTCGGCTGGGAGTTTCACAACTCAATTATTGGCATCGTTTTTCTCAATGGGAGCCCTATGATATGAAAACTGAAGTCCCGAATTTAGATGATGATGCTTTCGATTTGTTATCGAAACTACTGGTATGTGACCCTTCAAAGAGAATCTCTGCCAAGCATGCTCTGTTGCATCCTTATTTCTATGAGTTGAGTAGAGCATAGCTACACAGTGCTTTGAGAATGTGTACCTCTCCAACATTTAAATTTTTCATAGGACAATTTGTGAATGGGTAGATGCAAAAATATAGTTTGAGTGGGTTTCCACTGCTCGAAGGTAATGAATACTAAGTATACAATGTTGATGTCGTGGTACTAGCTTGAAACTACATGAAAATGTGATAGAAAAAATGGTTCGATGCTTTGAAGGAATTCTGATTTGAAGAAAGATAGAGAGAATGACAATTTCAGTGGCATCTTCTCCTGATTCAGACTATAAAGACTCCTTTATTCTAACCGTGAAGACAACAAAATTCGAATTGCAGAAGCATAAAAACTTGGACATGAACGTTTGGTGTATGGCTATTTGGAGCCTATTTGGAAGCAATAAAATGGAGCATCTTTAAGCATTGTTGCAAGCATTATGAAGAAG
Source organism: Pinus taeda (assembly GCA_000404065.3). Classification (NCBI taxonomy): domain Eukaryota; kingdom Viridiplantae; phylum Streptophyta; class Pinopsida; order Pinales; family Pinaceae; genus Pinus; species Pinus taeda. Next base: position 84,077 of record APFE031681364.1, read on the forward strand.
TTCTGAGACATGAAGAGGGGATAATGTGCTAGTTGATGATGAGGCAACAATCCTTTTATCTTGAGTAAAAGGAAGAGCACCATGACAAGGGGAGTAACATACCCATAAAAATATACTATTCATAAAGAACAGAAGATGTTGCATGATAGGGGGAGCATTTTGACAGGGGGAGTCCTTTGTGCACTCCTTTGCCATTGATGTCAAAGGGGGAGAGAAGAAGAATATTGCCATCATTGACAAAGGGGGAGATTGTTAATCTAGGTTTTCATTGATGTCAATATAGGAGTGTTTGTGATGGAAAATTATTTGATAAGTGATTGCCCCTTGATGCCCATTGATCATAAAACTCATAGTGATGAAATGGAGGACCCAAGTGGATTGAACAACAGGAGGTCAATTGAACAACAAATGATGGGTCAATTGAACAGTAATTGAACAACAATTGAACATCAATTGAATAGTAATTGAACAACAATTCAACAACAATTCAACAATAATTGAACAACAAATGATGCAGGATGTCAATTGAACAACAATTGAACAACAAATGACAAAGGAGGTCAATTGAACATCAATTGAATAACAAATGACGTAGGAGGTCAATTGAACAACAAATGACGCAGTAGATCTAGTAACGCAATAGGAGCAAGAAGCCAAAGAGTAAGATGAAGATTTTATCGAAAGCCATCAAAGAAACAAGTCACTAGAGAAACAACTATCAGAAGAGCGGGGGTAGGAAAGTACGAACTTCCTTGATCGTGGTTGAAGTCTTGCACTCAATCCTAGTCGTCGATCTCATAGTCAACCCTTAGATCATGACCAACTGCGGGGGTTAAAGCCATTTATAATCCAAGTGCCAGTCGAAGTCCTGCAAATCCTTTGATTGTGATAACATTAGGGACTCACTGCACCATTATAATACATCCTAAAGAGTTATCACATCTGTCGCATATCTCAAGTCTTGAAGAAATGTAACGATGGTAAACTGTGATTGCGATAAGACTTGTGGACCTAACAGATTTCCGACTGTAATGGAGCCATGGACCTGATGGATCTATTGATGACTGTTTAATATTATATCGCATCCATTTCATCGACAGTATGAATATCAGCCATGTTACATTGGTGATGTTAAGAGTTGCGATTGCGGGACCTCCGAAAGTTGCGATTATGATTGATGACATGGATGTCGGACCTCATTGGGTATGGTCTCTCCTATGAAATCCTAGCAAATAATGAGTCTATTGTATGAATATTAAAAAAAAAGCCTCTCTGATATAATTTTAATATGCAACATCTATTGTAATTCGACCTCTCTTTTGAATGAATGTGTCTTTTGAGTATTGGTGGACTCGAAGAGATAGAGGAAGCTGAAGATTGGGAAGTCGAAGGTTGAGTGAGAGAAAAACGAAGCCAAAGATCAAATTAGTGAAGAAGGACGTTGAAACGTTGAGAAGCCAAAGGTGTGGAAGACAATGAAGGTACAAAAGAAGCCGAAGATTGGGTGAGAGACATGCAAGCAAAAGGACAGAAGTAAGCCATAGGTCTAAGAAGAAAGAAGGAAGCCGAAGGTCCAGTGGGATAGAAGGAAGTCGAAGGTCCAACAAGACAGAAGGAAGCCAAAGGTCCAGCAGGACAGGAGGAAGTCAAAGGGCCAACGGAAGATGAAGGGAGCAGTAGAGAACACCATCACTGAAGTGTTTGTGAGTTTGTTTCTTGGAAGTAAGAAACTGCGACAATCACTCCTCTAAATCAATCACTCGTGAAGCAGTTACTCCTGAAGCAGTCACTCCTGAATAATTTACCATTAAAATGAGAACAAATGCTTGAAACAGAGACTTATTTTTGTGCACAACTTAGTGCAATTCATTGTAGACAAATTGAAGTTGTGTGAAGACTATTATAGATCATGATGGCTATTTGAAATCATCATGAGGTAACTTTGTAGAATCTGTGTGGGAAATATGAAGATTTATGAAGACTCCTTCATATGAAGACAGGTTGTCATTGATGGTGTAGCATGGAGACTACAATGAAGCTGTAGATTGACAAAATTCAGTGAAGAAGATTTTGGGAGAAGAGAATTACTATCAAACATATCTAGACAAAATATAGCAATGGGTTGGAGCCCAGAGGGTTGGTGCCCTGAAGGTTGGAGCCTCAAACAAACAAGGTTGGTGCTTTGAAAAGATAGGGTTGGAGCCCTTGGGGTTGGTGCCTCAGAATTGGAAGGATTGGTGTCCTTGGAGATGGTTCTCCTAAGCACAAGGTTGGTGCCTTGAGAAGATAGGGTTGGTGCCCTAAAGGTTGGAGACTCACAAAAGACCAAGTTGGTGCTTGGGAACATATTAGAGCCTTATATACATTGTATCTGATTTATTGTAAATATTATATTAATAAAAGCATTTATTCCTATTGATCATTTTGTGTTCTAAATATAAATGAGTTAACTAGTAAAAATAACAATTGAAAAGGAATATTGGTTCACCCCCCCTAGTATTTCCAACAAGAATCTATTGTATCTTTGTAATTTTGAATGTCCAAGGTATGAAAATTTGTCCTATGGTATCCGTTTGAATTGTCCTTACAACCCCGTAATTCTAACCAAGATTGGATTCTCCAAGGAAGAGTTATTCAAAATCTCCCACAGTGACCTGATTATAGGGTTCAGTAGAGAAAACTTGTACAAAGTTCCATGTGTCAAATGATACACAGAAAAATAAAGTTCGTCCTCTTTCTGTAACTGTTTACAAAATTTTGATCTGGCGCTTATAGAGAAACATATGAGGATTTTCCCTAGGTCACCCGTTTGAGATATAATTCGGGAGCTTGGAAAAACCCTAACTTCCTTCGATCATATCCCCGAAACTATAATGAGACGAGATCTAAAATTCGTATCCGAATTTCATCAAGATTTCGGCTCAAATGGGTTTTAATTTCATCTTCTAAAATATTGTAGAAAAAACGTTATTGCAAAGATACCACGATGACCTATTTTCAGTAGGGAAACCCTAGAATCCAAAGCTCTGATACCAACTGTTATGCAACCAACTCACAAAATATAAGAAAGGATAGATCAACAAATTCAAAATCAGCCTCTTCAATGGGGAAACCTCCTTCACATTACACAAATGAACAATTCTTGGATGATACAAATGACAAGACCGCCTTTCTATATATAAGAGTCTTAGGTGTCACAATATAATCAGAGACGACATAACAATAATAACAATAACAATAGTGGGATTCTATGGGGCATAATAATAACAATACGGGGAAAGCATGGGTGCAACAATAACAATAAGGGGCTACAATGACAATAATAATAAGGGAATACACTAGTTTTATAACGACCTAACAATGCTGCAAAAAGGCCCATGACTTTTAGAACTGAGAAAAATTTAGAATCTCAGTAAGTAACTTAAGAGAAAATTATCAAAAGGAATGTTTCTCAAATGAGTTTTCCAAATAACCATGAAACAAAATGTTTCCTCTCCTTGGGGGGAGCCTTTGTCAACTTTACCGGTACCACCATCAATAATGAATTTCAAAAGTCCAAAGTCTACTACCTTGTTTATCAGAATGTCATCCAGCAATATATTGAATGTAATGTGGTTGGAAGGGTGAGTCGTGTAACGGGTTTGTTCCGAGTTAATATGATTTCTCTCTTTATTTTTTAGCACAACATAATGATCGAGCTAGAAAGGTTGAGGCATGAGCTAAATCATACTCTACGCATGTTTGATGTAGAGAGGGAAGACGCAATGAAAGCAAAAATCACAGTGAGTTTTATCTGTCTATGTTACTTTAAAATTTCTAGTCGATTTGAATGTAGGTATATGTAGTTGTGGGTACTAGGTAGTAAACTAGATGGTTGATGTTTAGGAGGTTAATGCTAGTGACAAGCCAATGTACTATGTCTCCAATTTATGAAAGACGTGAGAAAAGTTGAGGAAGCAAAGAAAAGAGAAGAGATAGTGAAGACAATCACTGCATAAGAGAAAGAAAAGAGTGAAATGGTCATTAGGATGGCTGAAACAACTAGACAGCTTACTAAAAAGGAGGCCCAAGAAAGAAGAGATGCAAAAATAAGAGCCATAATAGATACAAAAGAGAGAAAGAAAACACATGAAGAGCTTGCATCTACCCATCAAGGATAGTGAAGATACTCAATAGAAGAAATTCAAATTGCCACAGATTTCTTCTCTGATTCACTCAGGATATGAGAGGGAGGTTATGGTGCTATCTACATGTGCACTTTGCAACATACCATAGTGGCAGTCAATATTATTAAAAATGAAGCAACTCAAGAAATACAAGAATTTCAATGAGGTATTACATCTTCAAAGCACTGCCTATGGTTAATGCCCTTAAAATCTAAAACTCAATAATGAATCTGCAGAATATTTTTAATACTTGGGTTGCTTAGTTTTTAAATCTTTGGTTGGGTGTTTTTCTTTTCCTAAATTGTTCAAATTGAGATTTTGAGCCGAGTTCGTCACCCTCACATGGTACTTTGGCTTGGAGCATTCCCTAAGCATGGGTGTTTAGTATATGAATATATGGCAAATGGTAGTCTAGAAGACCATTTACTCTGCAAGGGAAATAGTGATCAGAATCATTCAGGAAGTGGCATATGCATTTCTTTTTCTTCATAGTGCAAATCTAGTCTATTGTTCACCGTGACTTGAAGCCTTCAAATATCTTACTGGATCATAACTTTGTTAGACAAGTCGGTGATGTAGGTCTTGCCAGGCTTGTCCCTGCAATGACCATAACCACACTAACCCAGTATAATAGGACAATCCCTGCAGACACGTTTTGTTATATTGATCCTGATTACCAAAGGACTGGTATCCTTGGCCCCTAGTCTGATTCGTATGCTATGGGAATAATCATTCTGGAATTGCCGATAGGAAGACCACACATGGCTGTAACAAATGCAATTGAAGCAACCATTGAGGATGTTTCATTTTAGGAGATCCTAGACATAAATGCTGGATATTGGCCTCTTTGTGAGGCTCTGGAATTAGCACTATTAGGGATGAAATGTGCAGAGTTTCAACACAGGGACAAACAAGACTTGGAGAAGGATTTTCAACCAAAACTTGAGAGATTCAAAACCCTTGTTGTTGTTGAAACTAGACATGTTAGAGAGGAAATTGATGTTATGCTCCCACATGACTTTTTTTTTCCTATACCCTAGGTTAGTTTTTGTCACCCAGGTTTTTTGGTTTTATTTTTAAATCTTGGTTTCAAATCTGCCATCCTTACGAGAAAATATTGCCCCTCAAGTACACCATCAACCAAGATTTTCAAAATGTGAGTCCAGACCAATGAGAGGCAGGAACCTTGCAGACATCCAATACATGCACCTTTTACCACAAGACATACGTATAACTAAATATATGTAATCCCAACCCTTAGAAATTGAGCCCAGTTCTATCTTAACTTTGCACTAGAAAACATATCACAAAAAAGCAGCAACTGAACAACATAAATAACGTTACACCTATATAGAACAATGGTGGGTGCTCCATCGACTAATTTGTTTTGCGATACATCAAATTTAAAACAAGCTTTTTGTGCATGCCTTTCGGCAAAATTAATATACGATTGACAAATAAGAGTGTGCTTTCTTGACTAATGAAGCATGTAGTTAACAGATCCTTGACTTACTAATTAAGAATAAAGAACATGTTAATTATGAATGAGGGAATTATTTGGCCTGAGCACTAATGACGCGCAAATCATAAACCTTAATTTATTCCATAATGCCTGATGGGACCCAACCCACTTGGCACGCACTTTGCACTTTTTATGTGTGATTTGGAAGGATTACGTGGCGAACAAATATCTCTGTCTGTGGGGTTTTGTGAGTTGGTAGCTGGAGAAATTTAATGCGGGGAGTAAATGTCTGTACGCTGCCTCGAAATGGCTCTCGTCCACCTTACGCGCCTTAACCCTAACTCTTCACGACATTCTCTCGATTGTTCCTTGGTGATTTTTGCTCTGAGGTATTCTGCTATAGCCGAGGGTTTGTTGATCTCTGCAACAGAATACTGTGTGCGTTAAGCTGTGGGTATGTTCCGCTCCTGGTGCTATCTGAGAACTTGAATCCGCCTTTGGTTAATCTGTTTATACGTTTTATGGCAATGGTTTTTGGTTGTGAAGGCTACTCGGCCTGGTTCCGTGGCTTGACTTCGGTAAGTGGTTTTACTATTTCTCTTTCCCTTGCATGCGTGGGTTCCTGAGTATATTTCTTGTCTCTGGTTATGGTTATTATACCTGTTGTCTGTATATATATTATGATTCTTGCTCGGGTTCCTTCGTATCCGTCAATGGCAGTCACTGTATTTTGCTGTACTTCTTCTGGTTCTTTGATGTCTCTGGTTCGAATCCTATTTGGGTATTGTTTGCTTGTGGTTATTCGGCTTTCTCACAGTGCGGCACTGTATTGGCTTGCAAGCACAGGACTTCTCGGCACACGTCTCCTGTTTGGAAAAAGGTAACTTCTCTCGTCCCTGCTTCAATATGACTTACCCTCTCGTCCAGGAACTAACCCAATTCGTCCCTTTGGTCGACAGTCTCTCGGTCTCGTTCAAGTTGTCATGCAATTGTATTCGGCTGCGTTTTCTAGGTAAATCCCTTTGGGTTTTTTTAGCTTCCTACAGGTATTATTACTTCCCTTAAGTTTTCTTCACACTGTACATTCTAATGCACATGAATTCGTGTCTTTGCAGGTCTCTGTTGGTGACCTGGGTGGCGTATCTTCCAGCGCTTAGTTGTTCGGTCGTCCTCTTTCTGGGTAGGCCTAAAACCCCAATATTTGGCTGCAGTCTCGATTGCTATTAAAGACCCATCTGCTGGTCTAGTTCCTTGGTCACTGTGTGTGTTTGTTTGACTGTATTTGTGTTTCGTTGCTCCTATATGAAATGTATAAGAGTTTGGAACCACTGGTCGTTTGTTTTTGTTCAAACCCTGATTCTGGGTTTTTCTAATTTACAAGCTTTTTTCGACTATCACTCGTACTCGGCTCTGTTTATGTATTCACGGACCTTGTCTTACGTAATGTTGTTTGGCTCTACCAATAGTTCTGTAAATTCGGTCCTTCAATGATTTAAATGAAACTTTGAATATAAAAGAGAATGGATAGTTTTTAGTTACCTCTACGCATTTGGATTCTGGGTTGTTAGTTGGTCTTTATGTCGTCGAACGTTGGACAAATTGTGAATGTTCATATGAAAATTCCCTGTCTTTGTTGTCTGAATGTTGGATACTGGAACTCTTGTTCAACCGCGTGCGAGAATGAATCGATGACTATTGGTTTTGTAATTGTGAATCACTGTGACTTCGTCTGCTTGCTTAATATTTGACTGCGACTAATGTTTGCATAGTTGCAATAACAAATTAATGAATATTATTTGTACAGTAATTTAACAGATAGTAAAAACGTAAATGTACTTAAATAATCACTTGTACAGATGGTATAGATGGACAATGGCTTTCTGTTTTGAATGCTCTCACTGTTTCTATTTCTTTTTCTTCTTAATTAACTCAACTCTGCTCAACTCAATTGAACCCCATTCTGTTACATTTGATTTGTCTTTATAGTTCTTTGTTTTCAGTTGCTGTTTACAGTTAATCCAACTGATACAGAATATGGTTACAAAATTCCCACTTTTGTTAATAACTATATTCATTTTGGTATTCCAAGACTTGTAGGAACAGTTGGCTCTTATTTCCCTAATTACTTGGACTACTCCCTAACTAACAATTGAGACACAGTAATCCTAACTGAAAATAAAAAGAGATGTCTAACTTTACTGACTTTGTAAAATAAAATAAAAGAAAAATTATTTCCATAAGAATTTAACAGTCCAATCGATCACTAGCTTTTGAACCTGGTTGGAATTCTTTCTGCCCAATTACGGTGAGCTGGATGCTCCTGCATCAGGCTCCCGGGGTGAAAAGAGATCATGACTCTGGTTCATGAGCTCCTCTACCGATATTCTTGTTCGTTCAATCTGCCTGGCGTCAAGCCATGAGCTGTCCTCAATCGGACGGTTCTTCCACTTGACCAGGTACTGAAAATAATTTTTCCGCCGAGTACGCCTAACTACCTGAGTTTTGAGGATGCCTTCGATCTCAGGAGGTTTGACATAAGGCATTTGTCTTTTCCAAGTTTCTCCGTCTTCCTGGGTGTTCCGCATGGATTGTCTGGGTTCATCCTTCTTTTCCTCCAACAGATCGCCTGTATACGGAAACAGATCTGCCACATTGAAGATAGGTGATATGCCTACTCCAGGTGGTAGTTGTATTTCGTAGGCATTTGGTGAAAACTTTCACGACATCTTACAAGGCCCTATCTTCTTGTACTTCAGTTTATTGTACGTACCCTTAGGGAAGCGTTCCTTACGCAGGTGTACCAGAACTTCGTCCCCTACCTCAAAATGAACTTCTCTTCTTCTTAGATCTGCATGCTCCTTATATTTTGAGCTGTTGTCCTGTAATTTTACTTTCACCTGTTCATGTAAATCCCTCATTGCATTAGCAAAATCTTCTCCATCCGCACTTCGTCATTCCTGTAAACCAAGATCCCGAAGTTCATGTACTCCACGAGGGTGCATGCCATATAGGATCTGAAAGGGACTGAGACCCGTGCTACGATTTGGCGAATCGTTGTAAGCAAACTCTGCTTGAGCTAGCACTCGGTCCCACATCCGAGAATTCTCCCCAACTAAGCTGCGTAACAGATTTCCCAAACTTCTGTTCACAACCTTTGTCTGCCCGTCGGTTTGCGGGTGATAAGCAGAACTGTAGCTTAATTGGGTGTTCATTTTTTCCATAAGGTATGCCAAAAATGTCCCGTGAACTTCACATCTCTGTCTGATAGGATGGTTGTTGGCAACCCGTGTAATCTAACAATCTCATTAAAAAACAAGTGGGCCACGTGAGTGGCGTCACTAGTTTTCTGACAAGGTACGAAATGTGCCATTTTTGAGAAACGATCCACCACTACCATCACTGAATCATACCCTTTCTGCATTTTCGGAAGTCCCAAAACAAAATCTAAACTCACCGAATCCCAAGGTCTGCCTGGAACAGGTAATGGCGTATATAATCCTGTGTTCTGGCTATGTCCCTTCGCTAATTGACACACCTTACACTTAGTCACAAAACGTTGTACGTCTCGTCGCATTCTTGGCCAAAAATAAAAAAGACTAAGTTGCTCCAAGGTCTTATCTATACCGAAGTGTCTAGCCAAACCCCCGCTGTGTTTTTCACGAATAATATTCTCCCTCATGGAATAGTTGGGGATACACAATTGTCCTCCCTTAAAAAGAAATTTTTCCTGTATATTGTAATCTAACCAAGGACTATTACTCCTTATCAAAAGGGTTCTGGCATGCCTCATAGGCTTCTTTGAAATCTGTGTCTGTTTTGTAAAGATCTCGTAAATGTTCAAAACCCAAAACCTATACAGTGCTTTCCTGCAAATGTAGGGCTTTTCTACTTAATGCGTCGGCCACCTTATTTGCTTGTCCACTGATATGTTTCAGCACAAAATTAAAACTCTGTAAGTACTCCACCCATTTCTCATGTTTATGATTGAGTTTGTGTTGCTGCATTACATATTGTAATGCTGAATTGTCTGAAAACAACACGAACTCGTTTCCTAACAAATAATGCCTCCAATTTCTTAGAGCCTGTACTACTGCGTAGAATTCCTTGTCATATGAGGAGTACTTCTGCCTACTCTCATTCAGTTTTTCGCTGAAAAATGCTACAGGTCTGTCCTCCTAACTGAGTACAGCCCCTATTGTTGTTCCACTAGCATCACAACGTACCTGAAATAATTTTTGAAAATCTGGTAGCCTGAGAATCGGTTTTTCTATTATCTTCTTTTTCAATAGCTGAAAACTTTTTTCTGCTGCTTCTGTCCATCGAAAAGGTTGGCTAGCCTTTTTGATGGTCTCCAACATAGGAGCACAAATTCCGCTGAAATTTTTAATAAACTTCCTATAGAAACTTGCCAATCCATGGAAACTACGTACCTCAAACAAATTTTTCGGTGACGGCCAATTTATTATTGCTGTTACCTTTTTCGGATCCATCTTCAATTCGTTTTCTTCTATCACAAATCCCAGATAAATTAACTCTCTTTGCAGAAACGTACATTTCTTCAAATTTATTAATAACTTGTTTTGTTGTAGCTTTTCCAACACTTTGCGCACATGCCAGAAGTGTTCTTCTCTCGTCTTGCTAAAAATAAGGACGTCGTCCAAATAAACAATTACAAATTTCCCAATATACTCCTTTAACATCTCATTCATGAGTCTCATGAATGTGCTGGGTGCATTGCTCAACCCGAACGGCATGACCAACCATTCATATAATCCTTCATTTGTTTTAAAAGCTGTCTTCCACTCGTCTCCCTCTCGTATCCAAATCTGGTGATATCCACTTTTTAAGTCTATTTTAGAGAAGTAAGCTGCCCCACTCAAACAGTCCATCATATCATCCATACGTGGTAACAGAAATCTGTACCGGATGGTGATTATATTGATGGCCCTGGAATCGGTGCACGTCCGCCATTATCCTCCCTTTTTGGGGGCGAGAACTGTTGGTACAGCACATGGTCTTAAACTTTCTTTGATTAAACCTTTGTCCAATAGTTCCTACACCTATTTCCCGATTTCTTCATTATCCTTGGGGCTCATTCGATAGGCTGCCTTATTTGGTAAGCTGGCTCCAGGTATGAAGTCAATATGGTGACTAATACTCCGCTTGGGAGGTAACTTGTCTGGAAAGTCATCCACTACTATATCTGTAAATTCTTCCAACATCTGCTGTATTTCTATAGGTAAATCTGTTATTTCTGTATGCAAGAGGACTGTCCTTGTCTTCTTGACTACATCATAGCTTATTTCACTGCTCTCAACCTGCTTTAAAAACTGTTTTCCGCTCATTAGAAATGCCTTGGTTTCATTTACTTCAACTGTTTCCTTCTCCTCTCTGATAGGCACAAGGGTATGCCTGACCCCATCTTTTTCGAACTTATAACAGTTCATCACTACATCGTGTGTCACCTTTCTATCATATTGCCAAGGTCTGCCCAATAAGATGTGACATACGTCCATCGGCATAATGTCGCAAATGATTTTATCCTTATATCGTCCTATTTGAAATTCAACCTCACTCTGTTCGTCCACCAGTAACTGGTGCCCCTTTTGTAGCCATGAAACTCGATACGGACTGGGGTGTTTTAAACGCTTCAGTCCCAACTTTTCCACCATCTCTGTGGACACCAAATTTTCCGTACTTCCACTATTGATTATCATCTTACAGCACTTACCCTGCAATTTGCAAATTGTCCTGAACAGAGCTTTCCGCTGCGTCTATTCGACACTCTCATCAACTGGTTTCAGTAATACCTTATGCAGCACTAAATCTTCTCCCGTTTCTGGGGCATTTTCTGCCTCTTGAGGGGTTGTTGCTACTTCCTCCGGTTGCGCCACATATGCGCCTCGCTGTCCAGTTGAATCTGTTTCTGGGCACTCAAACGAGCGGTGCCCCCACTTGTGGCATCAATAGCACTGATAACTAGTTCCCCTTCCATGGCCATTTCCTCTGCCGCGTTGGAACGATCTGCCACCTCTCGTTCCGTCTCCTTTTTTTGCTGTTCCCAAAGTCCTTGAACTGCTGGCTTCCTCGCTATTGCTGGCAGTTTGGCCCCTGCCATAGGACTGGTCTCTTCCTCTGTTAGACCCTCGTCCTCTCCGGGCATTCTGTCTTCGGTTAATTTTATCCTCTGCTTTAATTGCGCTCTGGTATGCGTCCTCAGTATTATTTGGAGACAAAATGGTTATTTCATCCAAAATATCCATCCTCAGTCCATTAACATATCTGGCTGTCCTTTCTGCCGTATCCTCTATGTATCCAGCTCGCAAATTCACTCGATAAAATTCCTCTGTATACTCTTTCACATTCAGTCCCCTCTGTCTCAAATTCTGTACCTATCTATGTAACGCGATTCGATAATCCGTTGGCAGAAATCTGCCCTTCAATTTAGCTACCATCCTTTTCCAAGTTTTAATCGGTGTTTTGTTCAACCTCTTTCTCTCATTCTGGACACTGTCCCACCACAAAGCTGCGTGTCCTTTCAGCTTTGTTGCTGCAAACTTGACCCTACGGTCTTCACTAACTTCCTCACATTCAAAATACTTGTCCATCTCGCTAATCCAATCTAACACAACATCAATAGACAAACTACCATCGTAAGTCGGGAGTTCTGGTTTTGGTCTGTTGTTTGACAATAAGACAGACTTCAGTAATTTCACTTCTGATGATTCGCCTTCAGGCCCCTCTACTGCCACTTCCACTTCTTCTTCACTCACATCACCCATTTCTGGATCTCTTCTCCTGCCTGCCTCTACTGCTTCCAACTGAGCAGTAAGAACTCTGAGTTCTTCTCATAATGCCTCATCTGCCATTCTACGAGCACCTCAGCCTTGTCCTCGTCTACCTACATCCATTTTTCCCAAATATCTTAAACTTAATCTGCTCTGATACCACTCTGATGGGACCCAGCCCGCTTGGCACGCACTTTGCACTTTTTATGTGTGATTTGGAAGGATTACGTGGCGAACAAATATCTCTGTCTGCAGGGTTTTGTGAGTTGGTAGCTGGAGAAATTTAATGCGGGGAGTAAATGTCTGTACACTGCCTCGAAATGGCTCCCGTCCACCTTACGCACCTTAACCCTAACTCTTCACGGCATTCTCTCGATTGTTCTTTGGTGATTTTTGCTCTGAGGTATTCTGGTATAGCCGAGGGTTTGTTGGTCTCTGCAACAGAATACTGTGTGCGTTAAGCTGTGGGTATGTTCGGCTCCTAGTTCTATCTGAGAACTTGAATCCGCCTCTGGTTAATCTGTTTATACGTTTTATGGCAACGGTTTTTGGTTGTGATGGCTACTCGGCCTGGTTCCGTGGCTTGACTTCGGTAAGTGGTTTTACTATTTCTCTTTCCCTTGCATGCGTGGGTTCCTGAGTATATTGCTTGTCTCTGGTTATGGTTATTATACCTGTTGTCTGTATATATATTATGATTCTTGCTCGGGTTCCTTCGTAGCCGTCAATGGCAGTCACTGTATTTTACTGTACTTCTTCTGGTTCTTTGATGTCTCTGGTTCGAATCCTATTTGGGTATTGTTTGCTTGTGGTTATTCGGCTTTCTCACAGTGCGGCACTGTATTGGCTTGCAAGCACAGGACTTCTCGGCACACATCTCCTATTTGGAAAAAGGTAACTTCTCTCGTCCCTGCTTCAATATGACTTACCCTCTCATCCAGGAACTAACCCAATTCGTCCCTTTAGTCGACAGTCTCTCGGTCTCATTCAGGTTGTCATGCAATTGTATTCGGATGCGCTTTCCAGGTAAATCCCTTTGGGGTTTTTTAGCTTCCTATAGGTATTCTTACTTCCCTTGAGTTTTCTTCACACTGTACGTTCTAATGCACATGCATTCGTGTCTTTGCAGGTCTGTGTTGGTGACCTAGGTGGCGTATCTTCCAACGCTTAGTTGTTCGGTCGTTCTCTTTCTGGGTAGGCCTGAAACCCCAATAATTGGCTGCAGTCTCGATTGCTATTAAAGACCCATCTCTTGGTCTAGTTCCTTGGTCACTATGTGTGTTTGTTCGACTGTATTTTTGTTTCGTTGCTCCTATATGAAATGTATAAGAGTTTGGAACCACTGGTCGTTTGTTTTTGTTCAAACCCTGATTCTGGGTTTTTCTAATTTACACGTTTTTTTCGACTATCAGTCGTACTCGGCTCTGTTTATGTATCGACAGACCTTGTCTTCCGTAATGTTGTTTGGCTCTACCAATAGTTCTATAAATTCGGTCCTTCGATGATTCAAATGAAACTTTGAATATAAAAGAGAATGGATAGTTTTTAGTTACCTCTGAGCATTTGGATTCTGGGTTGTTAGTTGGTCTTTATGTCGTCGAACGCTGGACAAATTGTGAATGTTCATATGAAAATTCCCTGTCTTCGTTGTCTGAATGTTAGATACTGGAACTCTTGTTCAACCGCGTGCGAGAATGAATCGATTACTGTTGGTTTTGTAACTATGAATCACTGTGACTTCGTCTGCTTGCTTAATATTTGACTGCGACTCATGTTTGCATGGTTGCAATAACAAATTAATGAATATTATTTGTACAGTAATTTAACAGATAGTAAAAACGTAAATGTACTTAAATAATCACTTGTACAGATGGTATAGATGGACAACGGCTTTCTGTTTTGAATGCTCTCACTGTTTCTACTTCTTTTTCTTCTTAATTAACTCAACTCTGCTCAACTCAATTGAACCCCATTCTGTTACATTTGATTTGTCTTTATAGTTCTCTGTTTTCAGTTGCTGTTTACAGTTAATCCAACTGATACAGAATATGGTTACAAAATTCCCACTTTTGTTAATAACTATATTCATTTTGGTATTCCAAGACTTGTAGGAACAGTTGGCTCTTATTTCCCTAATTACATGGACTACTCCCTAACTAACAATTGAGACACAGTAATCCTAACTGAAAATAAAAAGAGATGTCTAAATTTACTGACTTTGTAAAATAAAATAAAAGAAAAATTATTTCCATAAGAATTTAACAGTCCAATCGATCACTAGCTTTTGAACCTGGTTGGAATTCTTTCTGCCCAATTACGGTGAGCTGGATGCTCCTGCATTAATGCCTAATCACTTAACTTAAAAGGTATTTTCTATTGAAATTTCAGTGAACTGTCCTCAATTTTAGTGTGCTGAAATTTTAGAACATTGTCCTAAATTTCAGCAAAGTGTGATTTCAAATAACTATCCTAAATTTTAGAAAACTGAATTATTAAATATTGCTACCTATAGTTCTAGATATTATCCAATTTTTTAGCAGACTACCATTTCATCAAATTGTTGATAAATATTGGCAAATTGTATTAGAAAGTGCCCCTAAAGGTGCAAAGATACACCGAAGGAATAGAAGTTAATGCAAAAATGTTGCAGCAAAGGAAAGATAAAAACCTAAAGGGTGGAGGATGGAGGGGAGGAAATGTGTTCAGGTTTGCAACAAGCTCACACTTGTGTTGATACCTGTCTGACAAGTGTTTCTCAAACCACTGTTCTCTGTTAAATCATTTTTTTCCAATCATATCACTATGTCAAATATTATATACACATTATATCCAAGCTATAACATGCAGGGTAATGAGGAGAAATATTAGTCTTTAGATACCTAATTAGTCTATAGGGCTTTGGATAGACGGTGATTGGGTGGCTTGTTGATGCACTCCTAGTTGCTAATTTACAAACTCCTTATTCAACACTGAATTTAGAGGCAATTAAATTAACATTCTCTACTTTTTCTTCTAGTTGAGAAAATTTTACTATTTTGATCATAGGAAATGGTAAACTGAATAAATTTAAGTGCAAATAAAATAACCTCTTCATAAATTCACTCCACAACTCCTTTAGCATCTTTTCTAATGACTTTAGTTACATCTGCCAATAGGTGGATGAGGCTAATTTTACTTTAGCTCAACTTTAAACTTTCTAGGCTAGGTGAAATTGACTATAGAAAGGGATCATGTGACAAAATTGTAGATCTAGAGAATAATTCCAAGTTCACAAAGTACAAGATAATTTGTATTTTGGTGTTTTGGAGCTTGGCTGTAAAGATTTTCACATGATAAGCATTTCAAAATTGGAGAAATAAAGCTTAGAGAGAAAATGAAATTACAAAATCAAAACTTCATTTCAAAAGACTTAATGTCCATGCAATTTCACTTCTTCACATTAGTTAGGTAACTAAAGAAAACTCTTGTTCTTAAGATGTGTTTCCATACCTATATGTCATTTGAAGACAACAACAAAATATTTATTTCAACTATCTCTAGTAGTGTAAAATAGAAAATATCTTCGCATTGCCTGCAGGCCAATTTTCCAAAATCATCTTCAACCTCATATTCCTCATAAGGGGCACTAGAAGATGGTGTTTGAGAACTGTAAATCACAATTTGTTGTGGTAAAGGAGACCCTGAGGCTGTAGCATCATGATTTTCAAGCATGCTTTGTAATTCATCATTTAATAAAATACCTTTCCAAAGAAGCTCGTCATCCATATGGTCATAATCAATAATATATTGTCAATAAGTCAAATTAAAATTCCCCATAAACAAACTTAAAGAACTCAAAAAATGTCATATAATGTCTCAAGACCCATATGTTTTTAAGCATGCCTCTTAATAGCATTTCCATGTAATACAATGATTTTAATAACTAAATGAAAAATATATAATACTCATTTCATGGACTTGAATGTAAAGAGTAGAAAACAAAAAAATAAGGCATTCATAATAAGATTAGCTTTTTCAAGAAGTTGAGATTGATATCAAACAAATATTTCAATGGGTGTGCCATAAAAAATAGTACTCATGACATGAACATGGACCTAAATCCAATTTATGATACAAAGGCCATTTTCATTCCATATTATAACTCTATGTGAGTTAACATTAATAACAAAATAAAACAATATAATTAAAAAGTAATAACTAACAATAGAATATGCTCATATAGTCTGAAAAAGTTCAATTCAATGTTGATGGTGCATAAAGATTAAAAGTAAATAAACTCAAATCTTAACTGATAATGCACTGTGTGATATAAATTTTGAATCAAGCCAACATATAATCGCTCCACCTCAACCGAGACCCACCAATGCTCAAAAATAGAGATGTACTAACACCAATGCAGGTGGATCTAAGCAGATTCAATGGTTGACCCTATGAAGCTGGAGTCCAGAACACGTTGGAAACAATTTGTTGAGTATTCGATGAGATTGAAAGTACCCTTTCAAGCTCTTCCAATAATCAATCAAATCTCATCTTCCAATCTCTAATTTAGGTGGACAGATTGGGGTTGTGGAGGGAACAACAGTCGAGACACCATGGTTGTTGCTTGGCACAAATGGTCAAGTCATCAACCTCTCAAAGGGCATGGTGCATTCTTTCAAACATTTTTGGATGGGCCCTAGTAGCATTCTCTGTTTCTCTTGGAATTTAATTGAATTTCAATAATGGCATAAAAAAATCCCCATATGGGTGAAGTCAGTATCAAGATCACCAAGCACATGATCAAAGCCTAATCCACTGAAAAAAAAATAAAAAATCTAAGGCTTATTGTTTTATGTGAGCTTCTAAACACTGGCTTTCCATAGAGTTTGGAATAGATATCCCTACATTTGGAATGAAAAATACAGTAGGCTACGAGATCTTGGTTGTCTCAATTGAATTTTAGATAGACTAATATGTCAGAGAACTGCACAAATTAAAGAAAACAAGGAATAATAAGTTTCTTAGAGTGACTCATGAGCAACTTTAAGAGAGTGTTGAAATTTGCACAACTTTGGTTTACTTGACATTGCTCCTAACTGACAACATCAACAGAATGCTATGCAATGTAGATATAATCACAGAGGAGCCTATTTGCACAAACAGAAGCAAGGTGCATTCTACAACCTGTGTGAGTGTGGTGATACATCAACTCTTTGAACTTGTGGAATAATTCATTTAATTTTGATGGTACACTGAGCACTATTGAATATGCACACAAACCTAGACACATCTAAAACCACATTCAATAAGCACCATGTGAATCTTGATGATACATCTCTTGAGTTCGTAAAAACCAATGGATCTTTAGTTCATACAAACAAATAATTGATATATCAAATATTTTAACTCGAATATGTAACCTACACTAGGCTAGATTAATTCCCTGTCCTACTTCAAAATCCAGATTCTTGAAGTGGAAATCTAACTCCTCCACAAAATTTTTATTTTTTATTTTGACACGACTCAGCTCATGGATCAAACACAACTCATGGTTATTAGGCATCCACATTTTCACCATAGCTTGAGAGGTCCACAAATGTAGTTTAATAATATATATTAAAAAAAACATGAAAGTATAGATCTCAAACTCATCAACAAAAACAAAGGTTCAGTCTTTAAAACTCCAATTCAGTTTTCCGAGGTTTAAATTGAACACAGGGGCTATTTAAAAAATCGGCCCACAATTTCTTATCAAACGAGCTCCATATTTTGAAATCCTAGCATGTGAGGGAGTTCAAATCTATTTGAAGGAATCAAAAACCCAAAATTTTGGAAGAAAACCAATGGAATGAAATAAATGCTGTTAAATCCGCAAGCACATTCACCTTTCAATTATTGAAGGGTGAAATTTAAATCCATAGTAAGGATTAGAAAGCCCAAAATTAATAAACATATTGGAGGAACACAACTACCATGCAATCTAGATTATCTACTACTAAATTCATAAGCACATTCACCATTCATGGGTTCAAGGGTGAAATTCAAATCCATAGTAAGGACTAAAAAGACCAAAATGAATAAACAAAATTAACAAAACAAATGGAATGCAAGAAATGGTGTTAAATTCACAACCATATTTACCCTTCAGCATGAGAAAGCATAATAAAAAAGTAAAATAAGAGAGGAACAAAAGAATGTTGTTAAAAAAAATCCTAATTTGGATCTTTTTCATTAGATGCACAGAAGAGAAGTATACAACACACCTGTACAAAGACAAATCATCCCAATCAATGAAGCATATATATATATATTTGTTTAATAAAACTAGGGACCTTTAGCTACAATGCTAATGATAAATTAGATTTATGTTTTACAAGAAGGAAAGACGCCTCTTCTTCTGGAGGAAGAACAAGGGAGTTTGTGGTTGAGATAGAAATATCATCTGTCATGAGACTGAACATATTCCAATATCTCAGTTGGAGCACTAGTAAGATTCAATTCCGGTAGTCGTCCGGGCTCTGAACACAAGAGCAAGTGTAGGGTTCGAGTCGTCCCATTGAAGCATATGCTTGAAATAAACCTTCGTGTAAACATAGTACATATCTTCCATGGATTTCATCTTGAACATACTCCATTCATCGCCTTCTATGACTCGTGCAGGAATAAAGACCACCACTGAAAACATGGAAGCGATGAGTATCCCTCACAATTAGCTCGATCCCAACAATCTTGGAAATTAACTTGATACTACTATGGAAGTCATCACAAAAATGAAGGTTCTTTTTTATTCATATGGTTGCTCCAGGAGGTGAGGTAATAAGCCCAAAAGAAAGGGCCAACTTTTCATTGTGGTGTTGGAGGATGTGCTCCTTCTACTCCTCCTCAACATCTTGCAGCACACAATTAATATCATGTGAATATCCTGCATCATTCATTTGTTGAGTTAATGTTTCTAACATTGCATAGATCCTTTCTGACTCTGGGTACAATGAGTCACCCACAACAAATGCATGGACTGTGTTTCTTACCTCAATCCAGCTGACTCCAGTATCCTTTTTCACTTCCTTGTCTTTTATCAATTTCAGCACCCTTGCCACATCATCCCACCTACTAGTTGCAACATAAATGTTTGAAAGAAGAACATGAGTTCCAACACATTGTGGTTCCAATTTAAGAAGGTTTTTAGTTGCTCTTTTTCCTAGTTCCATGTCACCATGGACTCTACAGGAACCAAGAAATGCCTCGCAAAGAGAAGCATTAGGCTCAACATGTATCTTGTTAATCAAATCTTCTGCTTCCTTGATTCTCCCAGCAAGACCAAGAAGGTCCACCATGCAGGTATAATACTCAAACGTGGGCATTATCCCATGATCACAAAACATAGCATCGAAGTAATGACTACCTTCATCCACTAAGTCAACATGGCTACAAGCAGACAATACACAAACACAGGTAATGCAATTTGGATTTCCTCCTGCTTGTTGCATTTATTTAGAAACTTGAAGGGCTCCACTTCCATCCCATACTGTGCATATCCCACAACCATGACATCCCATGAGACCACATCCTTTGTTGGCATCAAATCATGTATTTGTTGGGCATCCTTCAGAAATCCACTCATCAAATACATTTCGATAAGAGAATTCCCTACACAATTTTGTGATTCAAATCCAATTTTCACAATGTGGGCAGGATCTACATTCCCTGTCCCAAGGCTAAAAGACTAGAACGTGCACTGAGAATGATGGAGAACACAAACTCATCAAGTTTTATGCCATGAAAGGGTAGCTGGGAATACAACTTTAGAGCCTCCTCGAAACCATTACTATACACATACCCAGAAATCATGGTGGTCCAAGTTACCACATTTGGTTCAGGTATCCTGTTACATATTTGACATGCATACTCTAACTTTGCACATTTTGCATACATATTGACAAGGGAGATTCCTACAAAGACGTGAGAATCAAACTTAGTTTTAACAATATGGAAATGAACCTCCTACCCTCTTCTAAACTTGCCATAGTAGCGCATGCCTTTATAGCACTCGAGAATGCAAATTGAATCAATTCCACACATTCCAATCGCATTTTCCTGAATAGCTCAACGTCAACAAGTCTGTTCTATGAATATCCTTCCAGCATGGCATTCCACAAGATGACGACCACTCTCAATGCATCTCTTGTGACTTCTTATGTAGGTATAAATACCAAATATGGGAAACAAATGAATGATTAACTTGCATTCCCACCCCCCACCACCAGAAATGTCAACACCCAAGAATAGTAAATAATTCTTCAATTTACAAAGCTAGGCCCTTTGCTATGGCTAGTAATGCAGAGATATATCAGTAATATGCTTATCACTTTGGATGTGTAAATAAATTTTCTTTCTCTTTGATGAATTTTTCTCAATAGTTAGCACCACCTTCCCTGCCTCTCGAGTCTTGAAAGAGTGATGGAACATATGTCAATTAGTGATGGAACAAATTTCATTTAGTGGGCTAAACAATAGAGGGAAAAATGTTAAAAGGAGATGAAAAAGGTAGACAATGCCTAGCCTGACCAATTTAAAAAAGAGACACCTTTGATGTAACTGGATTTTAGTAAAAGCAACAATTATACTTCATTTTTTTTCCAACAAAGTTAATTTGAAAAAAGTATTGTTTAAGAATATACATGAGACTGAAATTTTGTAGACTTGACCAAAGTTTTGAAATAACTATTGGAATTTTATAGATAAATACTCCTAAAAGTACAGATAAGGCACCAATTTAGTTATGTGTAAATATAACATAAAATCTTGTTTTTTTTTTAATGATAATAGAAAGCCACAAAATCTTAACTTTTAAATACTAAAGAAGAAAAGACAACATAACATACATGTTGCATCTAAGAATTTGTATTATTTTATAGTCAAATTTAATTTCTATATAAATATTGATTCAACATACATCATTGTTCCTAAAAAATAACAAATGAAGTAAGAAGCCAACCTGCTGAGGTAGGAATGTAAAATTTTTACACTCTCATACTTCAAATACAAATGTACTCGAATACATTAAATGGAATGGAATTGAAATTTTTATTAATGTCTAAAGACAAAAATAAGACAATATGACTAGTGATTACTACAAGCAATAAGGAGTAAAGTAAAAGAGGGGTGCATAAAACAAGCAAAACACCCCTAGAGTAAGAAGTGTTGGGTTGCGTTATATTTTCCACAACTGCAAACGTATTTAACCAGGGGGTTGGGGGGGGGGGGGGGGGGGGGGGGGGCGCAGAGCCCCCCCTCGTTGCAATCGATTGCGTAAAAAGGGGGTCATAGAGGTTTGAGGTGCAGGTAAACCCACTCTATGGGGCGCGCGGTACCGCCCCAGAAAATTTTGTTTTGGAACCTATGTTAGGTTGGGCAGACCCACCTATGGTTTTGTGCATGATTTTCTGCAGGTTTGGAGACGATGGTTTGGTCCATGGTGTGAAGCTTCGGCATGTATACATATGTATTATAACATTGAAAGAAACATAATGAAAAATCAATCTGGTAGTCCCAGTTTTGGGATCCAGGGGAAATATTTGTGTATATGTGTTTTATGTGTTATGCTCTCGCATTGTTTATTTTATGTGTTTTAGAATTCGTATGCAGGTAATTTTTGTACAAGGTTAAAACCTACATTTGGTATCAGAGCTGTTTTGGCTTCAGGGGGACACCTTTGTTGCTGAGGGGTTTCGCTCGGGCATGTGGTAGACCCTATTCAATGCGAGATTTGCGAGATCGATTCTAGTGGTGAAAGAAGATGGCAAGCAGTGGAAAGATAGAGATCGAGAAATTTAATGGTTAGAGTTTTGAGTTGTGGAAACTGAAGATGGAGGATCTGTTCGTGGATAAAGATCAGTGGATCACGGTAGATCCAGGTACTAAACCAATGGGAGTTTCCGATGAAGAATGGAAGAAGTTGGATCAGAAGGCAAAGAGAACAATACGATTGTTGTCTCAGATTCAATATTTTTGAAAGTATCAGGGGAAGCTCGGATGAAGGCTTTGTGGGACAAGTTAGGGAATTTGTACCAATCTAAGTCTCTAGTGAATACATTGTTCTCGTGGAAAAAGCTGTATAACCTGAGGATGAAAGATGGAGATTCGGTGACAGAGCATCTGAACGCATTTAATAATGTGGTAAGTTAGTTTGCATTTGTTGATATTAAAATTTCAGAAGAAGATAAGTGCATCAGTTTGTTGTGTTCTCTACCAAATTTGTGGGATAGTCTGGTTATAGCAATAGGTAGCAATACAATTTCCTTACAGTTTGATGAAATAGTCTCATCCTTGCTAACGAAGGAGATGGGACGGAAAAATATGGAGAGCCAAAATGGTGATGCCTTCTCTATATGAGGATGGTCTAAGAACAGAAACAAAAATAAGTCATCGAGTGGGAGATCTAAATCTAGAGGGAGATCTAAACCTCCAGGAAAACCTGTAAAGGTGGTGTGTTGGAAATGCGGAAAGGAAGGGCACTACAAAAGGGACTCTAAATCTAAAGCTCTTGATAAAGGAAAGGGATATGATGATGATCCTTCTACAGAGGTGAAAACCACCTCAAATTAAGGTGGGGATGCGTACTTGGCTTCCTCAAGTACACATGTAGATCATGAGGCATGGTTGATTGACTCAGGTGCATCCTTTCACTTCACTCCCCATAGAAAGTGGTTCTGTGAGTATGAGAAATACGATGGTGGTGATGTCTTCTTAGGGGATGATAGAAAGGCTAGAATCATTAGTCGTGGAAAAGTAATGTTGAAGTTGCAAGGTGGAAGGGTTAGAACACTTCCAGGTGTTCTGCATATTCCTGCATTGGCCAGAAATCTGATTTCTGTAAGCAAGTTGGATGGTGCAAGTGTAAAAACATTGTTCGAGAAGGATACCTATGAGATGGTTCGGGGAGCATTGGTATTGATGCGGGGAGTTTGGATTGGAACTTTGTACAAGTTGCAAGGTAGCACGGTTGTTGATGGGTGCAATAGTTTTGTGGTTCCTGAAAGTGGAGCAGAAAATCTAGTGGTCTCTGGAGAGAAGACCATGTTGTGGCATCAAAGGCTTGAAAATATTGGACAAAAGCGCCTTCGAATACTTCATGCTAAAGGTATGGTAGAAGGTATGAGTAATAGCTCTCTGGATTTTTATTTCTGTGAAATTGTGTATATGGGAAGCAAAAGCGGATGAGTATCCCCTCTCGTGGTAAGAGGGCGAAACATATATCAGATCTTGTGCATAGTGATGTGTTTGGACCTATGAAGGTTCCATAATTGGGTAATTCTGTGTACTATGTATCATTTATAGATGTCTTCTCAAGGAATACATGGATATATTTCCTTAGGAAGAAATCTGAAGTCTTTGACAGGTTTAAAGAATTCAAGGCTCTGGTGGAAAACGAGACAGAGAAGAAGATAAATGTGCTGAGGACAGATAATGGTGGAGAGTTTTGCAGTAATGAATTTGAAGAATTCTATAAGAAGTGTGGTATAGCACGATAGAAGACTACTCCATATACACCTCAGCAAAATGGAGTTGAAAAAGTAATGAATAAGACGTTGATGGAAAGGGAAAGAAGCATGCTGAGTGGTGCCGGGTTAGGACAAGAATTATGGGCAGAGGCTATGGAGACAACATGTTACCTGGTCAATAGATCACCTTCATCAGCATTGGAGGATAAAACTCCACAAGAGGTATGGACTGGTAAGAAACCCTCTCTTTCACATCTGAGGGTATTTGGATGTGATGCATATGTACATGTTCCAAAGGAGAAACGAACCAAGTTGGATAGTAAATCTGAAAAGTCCATCTTTATTGGGTATATGAATGGTTTAAAGGGTTATAAGCTTTGGAACCCGGTAATAAGGAAGGTTGTGTACAATCGAGATGTGGTGTTCAGAGAGGTGAAAGATGTTTTTAGACATGAAGTCGAACCAAAGGAACCTGAGAAGATAGAGTTTGAGCTAAAGGAGGAAGAATCAAACTCTATGACAGAGGAGGAATCAAAAGATGAAGAGCCACAAACTCTGGGTGTGAGAAGATCAGTTCAAGAAAGAAGGCAGCCAGAAAGGTATAGTCCATCTGCTTTCTGTTCAAATTTTGCTTTATCTATTACTGATGATGATCCTAGAACTATGAAGGAAGCAGTAGATTACGAGGATGGAAAACTCTAGAAAGAGGCCATGGTTGATGAAATGGCATCTTTGCACAAAAATGAGGCTTGGGATCTGGTGGAGTTGCCGGCTAGAAGGAAGCCCATTGGCAACAAATGGGTGTTCAAGAAGAAGACAAATGCAAAAGGAAAGGTGGAGAATACAAAGCTCGGTTGGTAGCAAAAGGTTATTCCTAGGTGTCAGGAATTCATTTTGGTGATATTTTTTCTCCTGTTGCCAAGGTAACTTCTATTAGATTACTTTTATATGTTGCTGCTGATTTTGATTTTGAGGTAGAACAGATGGATGTGAAGACAAAATTTCTTCATGGGGATTTGGAAGAGGAAATCTACATGAAGAAACCTAAAGGCTTTGCGGTGAAGGGTAAGAAAGAATTGGTATGCAAGTTAAAGAAGTCTTTGTATGGGTTAAAACAGTCACCAAGGATGTGGTATCAAAAATTTGATACATTTATACGGGGAATTGGCTTCACCAGAAGCAAAGTAGATCACTGTGTGTATTTTAAATTAATTGGTGACCATGTTATTTATTTGGTCTTGTATGTGGATGATATGTTGCTCATTGGAAATGACAAAGAAATTATCTAGGATTTGAAGACCCAATTGTCCTCCAAAGTCGACATGAAAGATATTGGTGCTGCAAACTATATTTTGGGCATGGAAATTAAAAGAGGTTGAGAAGAAAGGAAGCTCTGGTTAAACTAGAGGAAGCATGTCGAGACAATATTGCAGAGATATAATATTTAGGATAGTAAACTGGTGAAGGTTCCTATTCCTGTAGGTGTAAATTTATTTGCTGAACAGTGTCCCAAGATACAAGAAGAGGAAGAGGACATGTCCTGTGTTCCATATGCAAGTGTAATCGGTAGCCTGATGTATGCAATGGTCTGTACTAGACCAGACATTGCACATGCAGTGGGATTATTGAGCAGGTTTATGTCAAAACCAGGAAAGGAGCATTGAACAATAGTGAAGTGGGTTTCCAGGTATTTGCATGGCACTAGTGATTATGGTTTGTGCTACCAAGGAAGATTAAGATTGGACAGAGTGTTGGATATTCGTGGCTTTGTTGATGCAGACTAGGCTGGAGATCTGGATTAGAGATGATCTACAAGTGTGTATGTGTTTAACCTATTTGTAGGTGCAATCAATTGGATGAGTAAGAAAAATTTTGTAATGGCGCTATCAACTACAGAGGCAGAATACATGGCAACCACTCATGCAAGAAAGGAAGCAGTTTGGTTGCAGAGATTGTGTTCAAGTATGGGGTTAGTACAGGGAGCTATAAGGATAGACTGTGACAGCCAAAGTGCAATTTTCTTGGCAAAGAACCCTCCATATCATTCAAAGACAAAGAAAATTGATGTTTAGTATCACTTTGTGAGGGATATGATAGAAGACAAACAAGTATTGCTAGTAAAGGTAGACACTTCGAAGAATACTGCAAATGCATTGACAAAATCTGTGAGCTCTAAGAATTTCTCTTGGTGTAGAGAAACAATGGGCATTATAGGGCTGGATAAATGACTAAGCTCTCTTGTGATCCCTTGTGGAAAGAAAACAACAAATGGGAGAATGTTGGGTTGTGTTATATTCTTTCCATGACTAACCCATGTAATTAACCAGGGGGTTGGGGGGGCGGAGCCCCCCCTTTGTTGCGTCGATTGTGTAGTGGGGGGGTTTGAGGGGTGTAGGTAAGCCCACTCTATGGGGTTCGGGGCAGCGCCCGAGAAAATTTTGGTTTTGGAACCTATGTTAGGTTGGGCAGAACCGCCTATCATATTGTGCATGATTTTCACACATGGTTTTGAACACGATGGTTTTTGGTCTATGATATTGGATGCTTATGCATGTATAAATATGTATTATAACATTAAAAGGAACATAATGAAAAATCAAGCTGGTAGTCCCGGTTTTGGGATCCAGGGGAAAATCTCTGTGTATATGTGTTTTATGTGTTATGTTCTCGCATTGTTTATTTTATGTGTTTTAGAATTCGTATGTAGGTAATTTTTGGACGGGGTTAAAACCTACAAGAAGAAATAAAAAATGAAATGAAATGAGATAAAAATAGGCATACAAATAAGCTATTTCAAGAAGGAAATGTCTAGAAAGTGAAGGAAAGCCAGAAAGGTATTGTGGCTACTACGAAGAGAGGAGAACATGAAAGTTCCCTAAATTTACCCATCTACCCCGTGATCCTAAGAGAACAAGGAGTACATTGATCTTGAAAAGAAATAATATGTAACATAAATATAAAATTAATTGTGATCACTTAATATTTGTATCATTCAATTGATTATAAGTGTTTGGTCACATTGAATAATCATTTTGTTATTTTAACAGCTCATTACATATAGGTGGCTTCTTTGTATTTTCTATTATTTCCAAACCTCCATCCCAATGTCAATTTATTCATGCTCAAACACTAAAGATGCCTCACTCATACCTCTTTTGTTGTTTATTAGTAAGTTTAATGAAGTTGGTTAATTATTAAATGTAACGAAGTTAAACAACCCCATAATTGTGGGTCACTTCATGACTAATAGGTGGCCAAAAACTTGCATAAGAGTTATATATTAAGTTTTAAATTAATTATACAAATTGGCAACGATGAGTTGGTTAGACTTATGAGGTTGACAAAGCGTTGGGCCATTTACCAAGGTTTCACTCATGTTGTGTTTTACTTATTGATTTTTGGTAGCTTGGGAGGTACTCCAAGCTCTAGTGTTCAGAGTTTGGAGGGAAAAGTGCCAAAAGTAGGCTTGTGGGCTTGGAACCCAAGCATGGGGTTTTTCACCCATCGAAGTTTCGGCCAAAACCATGAATAATTTGAGCATGAGAAAATTTTAGGGTATAGAGCTTAGCGTGGTGATTCCAACTCTTAGAAAATCACCTAAATCAAAGCTCTAGAACTTGAGATATGAATTTTCGAAGTTGACAATTAATTATGGGGAGTCAAGTTATGTAGGCTTGGTCGAAGAGACATGTCTCTTCAAAAAATTCGTGGAGCCCTTTGGTATAAATACAAGGTGAGGGAGCATTCATTTAGTCATCTATTAGAGCAACATTGATAGCGAAAATAATACACATGGAAGCCTCATCTCAAGGAGAGAAGGTCGAGGAGCATATTAGGCAGAGGTGAGACCTTTTATGGAGATCTAGGAGTAGCAGAGTAATCCGAGAAAGTCTGGATCATTTCGGTGTAATTCAAGGGTGGTTTATCCCTGTTTGTTAAGCCGCAAGCCCTGTGGTCACATTGGAGGCACCGCAGGCCTATTCTAGACTATTAGGAGGGTTGTAAGGCATATTCCATAGTGTTGGAGTAGAGGAACATGCAACGTGGGTAGAGGGCTTAAGAAGGAGGGGAAACTGCAGTGAATGAGGGCACCATTGCAGGGTTTCATGAAGGTTGTTGGGTCTACTATGTTTCCCTAACCAGAACGTTAGCCTACAACAGTGCACGAACCCATATGTACAGGTAAGTTGGTATTTTTCTATGTTGACTTATTGTTGAGTGGGTGTTGTCCAAGTGTGGACAGTTTGCGCATCCTATGGAATTCAAAGAGGAGGGGAAGACTTGATGGTTGGATTCCCTAATCAGGTGACAGATTCTATAGTGAGCGATCAATTTGGAGGTGTAATCTGCTAGGAGGACGAATTGGAAGAAGAGTTGTTATGGTCTAGATGTGGCATGGGAATTAGTCCAAGAAAGTGACAGACCTATGGTGAACTAGCCATAGACCTTAATGAAATGTTTAGAGGGTTAAAAAAAATTAAAAGGGGTGCAGGAGCAGTCATCTAGGAGAGCAAGTTTCCAAACTTGGTAAAGGGAAGAAGACACGACAAATTAGGATATTTTTGGTTGGGTTAGTGGGTTGTTGTATGTTTTAGTCGAAGCCCTAACCAGTAATCAAAACTCATTCCATAAACAACTGTGAAGAGAATTACATATGAAGCCTTGATTTGTGCAATAACTCCACTATTGCAGAGCAAAGGACAGATGTGGATAATTCTACTGGCAACCAATAGAAAGGTCTCCTAAGTGTGAGGATTCCCTAGCTAGGTGTAGATGCTACAACATGGATTGGCCACTCGTGGACTGTTATAGGGTAGCGTGAGAGTTGACCAAGTGTGAATATGGATGGGGAACTTATTTTCTACTAGAGAACAACTTGATAGTGTCCAAGTTGGATCTTGGCGAGCAACACTTTGATGGAAAAAGGTAGTTGTGAAAGAGGCAGTTGATGAGCTCAAGGGTCTTATCAACCAGGAGCAGTTTGTGGAGCCTAAGACTTGTGTGTGGAGAAGGGCTTCTATAGTAGATGATGGGAAGTCCTCCTAGCCCATGTTCATTGTGGGAGATGGGAATCTTGTAGTGATAGGTGGCAGCCCTCTGTGCCTTATGTTGGTCTTCAACGGTGCAGCGCAGGAAGACCATAGTGAGTTGAAGTCCTTGAGTAGCTGAGAAGTAGCAGTGGGCAGATCGAGAGTTGGTCACAACTGGAGTTATGAACAACACAACAAGAGTCTTGATGTGTTGTGACCTTGATGGGCTAAGGCACAACTAGTGAGCAGATTAATAGTTGAGGATTAATGGATAGATGGAATTAGAGCATTGATAGAGGCAAGAGCAATAAATCAGTAGTTAAGGGACTGGGCAGGTACAAGGTACGAATGAGTGGTGATGAGAGATCATGCAACAACCAGATGGCCAGAGTACCTTGTTGAGGGAAGATTGGTTGTCTGTGTACTGGCACCAAGTCCCAGTTTGTATTCTTGTACTAGTGGATGTATTAGGGTCATTATCCCTTGTACAGGAGCCCTAGACTGTTGTATTATATGTTGTTTAATATAACAAAGTTGGGTTGAAAATTGTAAAAAATTGTCCATAATGGAGTTCTTGTTTTCGACACACTCTCATCGACAAACAAAAACGACAAACTTTATTGGCGCTTATTAAGACTACCTACAGTTTCATTGTCAAATTGTCCCAACCCTCCTCTATGTCACATCCATCAAAGGCAAAGGTTGCTTCCTGGAAAAGATGAAGGTCATCTCTGGAGTGAGAGGAAGAAAAATCCATGTATATATGACTATAGCCAATCACTAGTCAATGATTGATTTAGTGACTAGTTATTAAAATTTACAGTTAGATTTTGTATTGGATAACTAAACGTAAAAAAAATTATTGTAAAACATATTAATTAGATTACAGAGTTTGGGTGGAAAAATCAAGTTTCATTTAGAGTTTCTAATTTAGACTGTCGAGACATTAACATAAAACAAACACGTAAACTTCAAGGGTAAATTTTCTATGTCAGACCATGTAGCTTAATAAACTCATAGACATAAATATTCAGATACCCGTGTCAGAAGAAAACAAAGGGGGACATAATGAGAGTTGATGTAACATATTATTACATGCTTAATTGAAGTTGTGTAAAGTCCACGAAGGATTTAAAGAAAAGATTAATATAAAAAAAATTAAGTTTAGGAGATGTTATAAAAGAAAATTTAGAGAGTAATAATGATTTTATAACCATATTTAAATTTAATTAATAAACACATTTAAAAATTAACACTTACAATAAACTTATAATATAAAAAGATTTTTAATCATGGATATCCACACTTGCTATGGATAATATTAGCTTTTCAATAGGTTTTGTTACAATATCATGCTCAATACCATGACTTATCAATACCATATGCTAAAAAAGTTTAACTCATTTCACAATCAAAATATTTTATTTTAACTTAATTTTATATCATTTTTTAAATTAAAACTAAAAGAAAAAGGGTTATACTTTTGACATATATCTAAACCCTCCACTCTCACTACTTTACAAAATATTTCATGAATATTCCATAGAGATTAAATCAAGGTTTTAATAAAATTAAACATTAGAAAATTTTTATAGAGATGTGAAATTTATTTAATATCACTTTACATTCATCTTAACTCCAAATCTACCAAGCTCAGAGAAAGATCTATTTTCACTCTTAAATTGGTTTGCACCTCAAGATATTTGATCCCTCTCGGTAATTGATAGATTCCCAAAATGGTTTGCACCTCTAGATATTTGATCCATCTGGACACTTGATAGATTCCGAATTAAAATAGATTTAAATTAGTAATTTATCAACCAAAGTAGAAAAATATTCAAACAAAATATATATAAAAAGAATGTCATGGTATATTTCAAATCCAATTTGAATTCATTCTCTAACCTATATTCTAACTAAAATAAATAAATTAAGTTTGTGAATTCAAAAAAATCATAAGAATATAATATCTATAACCTATATTCTAACTAAAATAGATAAATTAAGTTAGTGAATTCAAGAAAATCATAAGAATATAATATCTATAGATATGTAATGAAATGCGCTTATTAAAAATTTTCACAAAATATTTTGGCCAAACTATGTGAGATTGGACTTTATTGGTAATAAAGGTGGTTCATGTGCGTATAGGTAAATATTTAAGCTTA
Organism: Pinus taeda; assembly: GCA_000404065.3. Classification (NCBI taxonomy): domain Eukaryota; kingdom Viridiplantae; phylum Streptophyta; class Pinopsida; order Pinales; family Pinaceae; genus Pinus; species Pinus taeda. The sequence goes on from APFE031681364.1 coordinate 115,171, forward strand.
TACTGGTGTACACTCGTTAGGTTTTATTGAATCACTTAGGTAAAACATTCATCCAAAAATTTATTGGTTGGTTTACACTTTATATGTAATGACATGTTTGCAGATTGTTAGGACTGTAATGCTATATTGTGTATAGTTTGTTTCCATCTAAATAGCATATATCTGCATGGTCAAGTGTCTAAAGGCTATCCCGCCTAAGACACTCCCGCGATATATATTCATATCTCTTGAATACACTGAAATTGTTTTTGGAAAAATAAAATTTTAGAGAGTTGTTAATATTCAACGTGATAAAAATATTCGGTAATTTTTAACGGTGGCAAAAAATTGAAAATGAAAATGAGTTTAAAAGAAAATGATGATTGAAATATCTATATCTGAGAATTATTAGTATAGATTTATTTTAACTATACATTTAACATGAGTAGTGAGTAGCCAAATTTCTTTACGTGCAAGTTTTTTAGAGTGCAAAATATAATGTGTAATGTTTAAATCGTATTTTTGAATGCTATATAGAATATATGTAGAATTAAAATAAAATCGAGTTGTTTTTATTGCTATTTTTTGGAAGCTTTTCCAGTGGAATTTTTCTAGGCTATCATTGAAATCACAAGCTTGATGGTTAAGTCTTGCACAACAGAAGTGCCATAAGGTTTTTCAGGGTGCTAAATCCATATATATGAAAAATTACTTTAAATAACACAAATCAAGGTTTCACCTCAAATTGTTCTGCGGAATTCCCACACCAGAAACTGCAAAAGGTTGCAATGAAGACAACTCCAAATAAATATTTTACATAACATATACATGGAAGAGAAAATTAAAATGGTTTTTCTATTATTAATATATTTTTATGTCGTAAGGTGTTTCCCTCTGAAATGAACTCCCCCAAATGCCTTTCTGTCCTAATCTTAGCCATCAGATCTATTGTTAGATGATTCAAGAATAATCAACTCTCTAATTTAATAAAAAATATTTTCAACCATTAAAAAAACCTTTAAAAACCTTAATGTATTAGTTAGTGATTATTTAAAAAAAATTGTTTCTATTACCTGCCCAATGGTTTACCCTAATCAACCCAACCTATGTCCTGCATGCAGATAGTTGTGTTTGATGTAGAGGAGGAAGGGGGTGCAGAGGAGGGCACAGGTGGAGTTGTTGCAGAGGAGGGCGGGGGCCATGCGGAGGAGGGTTTGGGCAGAGGATTGCAAGAGGATGACGAAGGTTGCAAAGGATGAGGGGCCTTCTTTTTGGTTGCACAAGGGATGCGTAGGCCGTTTTTCTGCAGGAGGAGGAGGGCCAGGAGGATGACGATGGCTGCAATGACAAATAATTAGTTGTTCGTTTTTCCCTCTATCCAAATATGGCGCCCTCTGCATCACAAATGGTTATGGTGGTAGTTATTAGGTTTTATATATATTCTCGGTTACTGTTCTCCTTTCTCATATATTTTTCTTTATGTTTCTTGCCTTTAATATACTATTGTCAACAACTATTCTATTTTGCTTATATCCATTACTTTTCATGAGAACCTACAACTCAGGTGTATGGAGGATTGATTCTGCTTTGCCTAAGGACAAAGCCCTACAAGTTACCTATTGATAAGCTTGTCCCTTCACTTGAAATCATGTGCCTATAATCACAACACGCTAGAAACAAAAAAGAAAACTAAACATGTGTGTTTCTTTTCGAAACTAATGCAAAGTTCTTATTTTTGTTTCTCACGTTAAATCTTCAAATAAAATAAACTTGATAGTATTATGATACAATTAATTTTAAGTTTTATTTCTTTATGAGTTCTCCAAAGTACTGCATATTCCTTTGCTTTATCTGAATCTTCAATCGTCATGGAGGCTCGATCCAGAGCAAGCACAACTGGTATTAGGCGTTTATATGAATATCTTGTAGGGATTCTTGTCATATAGCCTTTATATGTTCAACTAGTCATGAATGAGGTGGGTGTTTTGTTATGATCTCTTGTTTCAGACACTTGACAAGAGATGTAACCCTGTCTTAATCTATTTTTCACAACCTATAAATTGTTATCCTGGAATTGGAACCTTTTATCACTTGTAATATTTTTTATCTGCAATTTGAATTTCAACTGGCCTTGACATCACAACCTTGAGGTTAGAATAGGTGGTCTGTCTCTATGTTGATCAAGATCGTTTGGGACTGTTTTTAGCTGTTAGGAGTGGAGTTTAACCATTTGAAATTACATGTCAAGCTCTCTTTAATGGAGGTACTTGGCAGAGTTTGAGGTTGTTTTTCTTAGAAGAGCTGCGAACCTATAATCTTGTTTGTTATAAATGAGACAAAGCTTTCCCTGTTCTCAATCATTAACATTCTTTGCATGAGGCTTTTATGAGATACATTTCTTTATCTGAATCTCCAATCTTCATGGAGGCTCGGTTAGGCAACCAACTTTTTTTTTTCCATTTATTTCATTGATCTGTTTTGAAAGGACAAGCCATGGTTGCTGTCATTTTGGAGTTTAGGATTTGCTCATCTATCACTTTTTTAGACTTTACCCTACTCTGCTAATTCTTTATCTTTATCTCCATTCTTCATGGAGGCTCGGTTAGACAACCAACTTTTTTTTCCATTTATTTCATTGCTTTGTTTTCATAGGACAAGCCATGGTTGCTGTCAATTTGGAGTTTAGGATTTTCTCATCCATCACTTTTTTAGACTTTACCCTACTCTCCTAACTAGCACACCAAGCAACCTTCTTATACCAACCTTCATTTTTGTTTTATTTCAAGTGCACGTAATCTTGTTTGTTATAAATGACACCAAGCTTGCCGTGTTCTCAATCATTAAAATTCTTTACATGAAGCTTTTATGAGATACATTTCTTTATCTGAATCTTCAAAGCTCATGGTTATTGATATGCACAATGACAACTCATTACATGAAATGGCATAATTATATCAAGTGGCTTGTGCATTTCTCCTTATGCTAAATACATGTTCTGTTATAGGCTCATTCATAAATGATGGTATTGATTATGTCAAACAACTATAGACATTTATACTTCCTTATGGTGGCTATAGTCTCTTTCTCATGCTCCATTATTTCCAATCCATTCTCTGAAAGTTGTTCATTCCGTCTTTGTCCTGCCCCCCTGAAGTAATGGCGCTCCCAGGTCTTGACCTTCAATTCAAACTCGATGGCATTCAAGACTCATTCATAGATACACCCCTCATAGAATGACAACTCAGCTAAGGAGTATCTATAAGACCATTTTATAAAAAGTTATATATTAATTTTTATATGATCATTTTTCTCTTGTAGTTCTTTATATGGAGATGATTCTGTCTTTTCAACTCTTTAGGGGTGTGGTTGTACAACTTGAGTGGGCCTAATGATTACAGAGTTGCCCTCAACTATGACTTCAAAATAGGTTTGATCTAATATTTACACCTAATTTAGCTTATCCATTTCCTCTGAGACATGTTTCCTAAGCTCAAACATCACAATTTATCATAATAAATTGGTTACATTAACACAATAAACTTTTTTTGGGGAATTGAGCACAATCTGATTCACATCCTTGCCTCTTTTTCTTGTTGTAATCTCACAAGTAACCTTGTTATACATACATTTCTTTATCTGAATCTTCAATCTTCATGGAGGCTCAATTAGACAACCAACCCTTTTTTCCATTTATTTCATCGCTCTGTTTTGATAGGACAAGCCATGGTTCCTGTCATTTTGGAGTTTAGGATTTTCTCATCTATCACTTTTTTAGACTTTACCCTACTCTGCTAACTAACACACCTTTCACATGCTAGGCTGCATTACAAATAAATCAGAGTGCAGAGGATAAATTCAGGAAGTAGTCTGCAAGCCCTGATGATTGTTTTTAGCTGTCTGGAGTGGAGTTTCACCATTTGATGATATTAATTTCTACCATTTCATGTGACCTTAATTTATGTTTTATGTCAAGCCTATCATGGGCATTTGTAAGAGGACCTTCACTGGTATTTTTGTCATTTTTAGTACTTAAACATCTGTAGAGTACAATGGAAGGTTAATGCTTTTAACCACTCCTATCATGGGCATTTGTAAGAGGATGAAAATATTGTGGGATTTCCTCAACTGTGACTTCAAAATAGGTTTGTTGTAAGATTTACATTTCTTTACCTGAATCTTCAATCTTCATGGAGGCTCGTTTAGACGACCAACCTTTTTTTCCATTTATTTCATTGCTCTGTTTTGACAGGACAAGCCATGGTTCCTGTCATTTTGGGGTTTAGGATTTGCTCATATATCTCTTTTTTAGACTTTACCCTACTCTGCTAACTAGCACACCCTTCACATGCTAGGCTGCATTACAAATAAGTCAGAGTGCAAAGGATAAATTGAGGAAGTAGTCTACAAGCCCTTGGTGACTGTTTTTAGCTGTTCGGAGTGTAGTTTCACCATTTGATGATCATAATTTCTACCATTTTATGTGACCTTCATTTATATTCTATGTTAAGCCTATCATGGGCATTTTTAAAAGGACCTTCCCTGGAATTTTTGTCATTTTCAGTACTTAAACATCTGTATTGTACTATGGAAAGTTAATGTTTTTAACCACTCCTATCATGGGCATTTGTGAGAGGATGAATTGGGGTGGATTCACAGCCATCTGGAATCAATGCTATTTGAATTTCAGCTGGCCTTGAGATTGCAACCTTGAGGTTAGAATAGATGGTGTGTCTCTCTGTTGATCGGGATCATTTGGGACTATTTTTAGCTGTCCGGAGTGGAGCTTCACCATTTGAAATTACATGTAGAGCTCTCTTCAATGGAGCTACTTGGCAGAGTATGAGGTATTACCTTCCACTGATTTAAAAATTTGGGTATTTTAGCATTTAAATGATTGGTATATCCTCCTTGCATATCTTATTGCCATGACTAGATGGCCCTGACAACAGGTAACTTGGACATTTATCAAATTAATTCCATTTTTCCTGTGAATTTTTACGCATTTTGCAATTTGAGCCATTGAGCATGAACTAATTTCCTTTCTTCTCCACCATATTCCACTCTCCCTCATCTCTTACCTGCAACTTCAAACAATCTTCTCGTGACCTATAAATGTATGTATCCTTTATGTCTAGTACTGCTCTACTTATGTACAAGTTCATGAAAACCAGGAGAGCCACGTGAAGATAATGATAACAGAGAGGCAACCCCAACTTCTTCCTATTAATATTCATCATCTTATTCAACCTTTGGTCCTCAGCCTCCCATGTATGTTCTGTGAATGTTGTGAGATAATCAGCTTCCAATGCTTTTTGTAGAATAGGGGATGGGAATAGGGGAGGAGTACTAGTGATGAATTGTTGGTAGGATGACGATGATTATTATAATATAGATATTTTCAGGAGTGAAAAAGTAGACATGGGTCCATGAATTTGCCAATAATGTAAGAAAAGACTCCCAGACCAATTGGCTGGAATTAGCTTCACACTGAAATTGCGTCGACCTATATACTAAAACTACCACTGTCCACAATGTTAAGATCATAGTCTTTAACATTATATTAAAATGTTGATACTTCCTTGATGTACACTGTAAGTTTCCTTTGAAGGCCAGGCTGATAACTTCCCAAGCATATAATAATTTGAAACCTTGATAAATACTTTCACGAATAAATCATTTTTACATGTACTTAATGTTGCCACACTTACCATACTTAGTATCTTTAAATGTTAGCAACGAAGTATGAACAGTGTTGTGAAATAGATGGCAAACTTTGCAAATTAGTTGTTCTTTACCTAATGATAATACTCATTTTGAAACAAATATTTTATTAAAAGATATTGATATCAAGAATAATTGTTTAAAAATTATTCAAAAGAGAAGTGCTTTTATATTGGTTTATCATATTAAATTTTATAATAAAAATTAATAATATTTTTAAGGCATAACCCATTTTTTTAAGGGCTTCTAATCTAGAGTTTAAGTAATTGTAAGCATATGGGCTGCTAGAGAAGCTGTATTTATTATGTGATAGCAGAGTGTGCGTTCGTTACCTACCCAGGAATGCTGGCAGCAGTAGAATCTTATTCTTATGTGGTGCTACATTTTATTTTATATTGTTATGTGATAGCAGAGTGTTTTCCTGTTATTTGATTTTGTATAAATAACTATTGTTAATAGCTTTGGAACTTAGGAATTCACGTTGGACTTCATCTGTGCTATTGAATACTCCCTACTTTCGGACATCATTTGTGCTATTGAATACTCCCTACTTTGTAATTCACGTTGGGATTCATATGTGCTATTGAATACTCCCAGTTTTTTACATATACTTCCTAGGGAAGCCTGGTGCCTTTTTGTCCCTAACATGGTTGTTCCATAACCACAGTCAAACCAGCTGGCCGATAAGGTTTGCCGTAATTGTAAATATAGATTTATTTGAGCTTAGTAACAATTACTATCATCAACGACTAATGTTTAGATACTAAATTGCAAGATATAGTTAATGCCAATTAATGTATACATTTTTTAGGGCATTGGGCTGTAGCAACACCAGAACTACGTTGTGGGTTTTGTATTGGGCAAATTAGTATTGTGGAATTTGGGTTTTTCTTGAGTATTGTTGTTTCCAGAGAAAACTATGTTGTGCATAATGGTGGAGAGATGTTGTGCAATTGCATATAATGCAATGATAGGTGGCTATGCTCAACATGGGTGTACTGACCAAGCATTGAAACTATTTAATGCAATGCCTAAGCTAGATGAAGTTACATGGAATTCTGTAATTTCAGGATATGCACAGAATGGGTAATTCCATGAGGCCCTAAATTTTTTTGGTCGAATGAAGGAGAGTGTTTTTAAGCCAAATAACTTCACCTTTGGCATCATTATCAAGGCCTGTGCTGATAGTACAACTCTCGAATAGGGGAAGAATATTCATGTTGACATTATTAAGAGTGGGTTTGAGCTGGATTTTTCTGTTCGAAACACCCTTTTCGGCAGGTATAGAACAACATGAACATCATCAGTTAAGTAGCAGAGTTAAGAAGAAAGTTACATACTTTTATAGATGTTTTTCCATATTCAATGTTTGTAGTTTAATATTATTTTAATTCAAATTTTTATTTTATAGTTATAAATGAAATATAGTAGTATATTTCCCATTTTTTATATCAATAGATATAATTTTAAGTATTAATGAACTGATATTTATAAATACATATTTATTTTTACACATTTACTTATTACAATTATGAAATTACTATACAAATTATCAAATAAGACATCCTAAATATCCACTTCCTTAATTTTAAGAGGGAAAAATGATGCAATCAACCTATATCAATCACATTTCTTAAATATTTTCACAGTGAGAATTCATCTTGTCAAACTATTTTTCTTCCAAGAAAACTATGTCTTGATTGAAACAACTTATTTGCCAAAAAAAAAAATGTCTTGATTGAAACAACTTATTTGCCTCTAATGATGATGAATGCTGAGAGTCCACTCAAAATATCAATCATTTTAATCAAAATACACAATTTCTTTGGAAGGAAAAACAAATTGACATGTTACATGTTATACTAGTATATAATATTAAATATTATTCAAATCAATAATTACCAATTGGGTTGGATTCGCAGCCAACTGGAATCAATGCTTTGCATAATTATTCAATTCTATGCTCCGATCTTCCTAATTAGTTCTACTTCCCCTCAGTAGACAGGGATAGCCCTAGTGCAAGCTAATTTGAATGACAATAAGGCACCAGAACATGACACTTTGTAGAGGGTTAGTGATGTTTGGTCTCAAGAATTGTTCTTCCTTATTTGAATGAGTGACTACTCAGGTAGCAAAGCATGACACTTTGCACAAGGTTAGTGATGTTTTATCTCAAGAATGGTTCTTCCTTATTTGAATGACACTACTTAGGTAGAAAAAAACATGACATTTTGCAGAGAGTTAGTGGTGTTTTTCCTCAAGAATGGTTCTTCTTTATTTGAATGACATTACTCAGGCAACAAAATAGGACAATTTGCACACGATTAGTGATGTTTTGTCACAAGAATGATTACAAAATTATTCAGAGCGAGCATAGCTAGTATTAGGCCTTTATATGGATATCTTGCAGGGATGCTTGTCATATTGCCTTTATATGTTCAATGACTACTCATGAATGAGGTGGGTGTTTTTTTATGATCTCTTTTTCAGATACTTGACAAGAGATGTAACCCTGTCTTAATCTATTTTTGTCAACCTATAAATTTTTATCCTGGAATTGGAACCTTTTATCAGTTGCATTATTTTTTATCTGCAATTTGAATTTCAGCTGGCCTTGAGATCGCAACCTTGAGGTTAGAATAGGTGCTCTGTCTCTATGCTGATCGAGATCGTTTGGGACTATAATACTTCACAATGTAATATGATTATATTATTCCTAAACTGTCACTCTCCACGTATTCTTCATGATTATTCTTTGTCTGTAAATTTCAGATATCAACGAGAAGAAGAAAGAATTGACACTTGGATAAATCTACAGACTTCAAAAGTTGAAGCTGAAACCAAAAAACTTGAGGTATAAGGAGTGTGCCTATAAATATTTGTACACATTTTTCCTGTTAAAATTTTGAATGATATTTGATCCACGCAATATCTTTGTCTGCTACATAATAATTGGAAAATTGTCTTGGACAACTTAATAATTAAATTGTAGAGTACAGAAATTTGAAACACCATGCATTTGGCACGAATCATACTTCTACTGAAAAGGAAATGTTGGTATGCATTAAACGTTGGTAGGTTTATGAAATTTACAGTTTATAGTATTAAGTATGTTACGCCTGTCTGATTGTTTCTAACATGCGTAGGTTTCTGAAATTGTTAATTTACAGTTTTAACTATGTTTGAAAAATAACGATGATACAAAAGTTGTTGTAATAAATATCTTCATTATTATGTTTAGAAGCTTAGATAACCACTCATTTAGAAACAAAATGAACATGCTTCATGCCCTTTAGTTCATATATTTTCATGTACTATTATAGGAATTAATGAATGTTAAAAATCTTACGTGAAGAAACCAACATTTTTGTGTTTTGTTTTGTACCGTACTTATTTTGTCATCTCTACTTTTAGAAAATGACAACAAAACTTATTGAGAATGCAATTTTCTCAATGCTATCTGGATCAACTCATATTCAACCATACCTGCAAATTGTTGAACTTGAACCTATACAATCAATGCAAAATTCAACTCCATGATATCGTAATACCATCTCTGACAGAACACATAAGAAACAGATTATGCTTCCAAAATATTTCAATGACCTCGTAGCAACAGGCTTGCTGCAAAAGGTTTCTGCTATAAATGTTAAAATTTGGACTACTTCATCTATTGGTCCATCAATGTAAGTTTTTTATAAATTTCTTATTTCAAATTTAACATTTTTATTGATAACACTTCCGCCTCTAACAATTATTCCTATGAATCTCATTTTTCATGTAGGTCTATACAGCTAATGGATTTCAAGATTTCCACTTCATTTGCACCCTTAATTGGCAATCCAAAAACTATGAGTATCCCGATCATATCTGAAGAAAACACTCCTTCCTCATCGAACCCAGATCCTTTATAAAAAATACACTACCCTCTTCCAACTACTCCAACCCCATCCGTTTTGCCAATTCAAATTCCCATCAAATCACTAAACCCTTACCACTCAAATTGGTGCATAAAAGGATACATCCAAAGAAAAACAACTCTTCGACAATTTCAAAATCAATATGGACCGGTAAAGTGTTTATTTTTGACCTGTTCGATAGAGAGGGTGGAGAAATACATATTACTTGTTTCAACAATGTTGCAGATTATTTTTTTGACAAAATCCAACATGGAAATGTCTACAATTGTCTCTAAAGGGAATGTCAAAATGGCTAATAAGCAATACAACCACTTGATCAATGACTGGGAAATTTTGTTGAATGCAACATTTACAATAGAATATGTTACTAGCGAAAAAAAAGCATAATCCAATGGTGTAATTCAAGATAAAATCAATCAATGATATCAGAACAACAAACGTCAACTCCATTGTTGATATTCTTGGTATTGACACAGACATCTCCAGTGTGTGCACTATACATAGAAAAGACAGCTCTGAAGTTACTAAACAAACACTACAACTTCAAGAAATGTTTGGGTATAACATAGATGCAATATTTTGGGGAGATAATTTTGATGATGTATCACAAGAATCTCCTCCCTGTGTGCTGCAGGAAATAACCCCATCATTGTAATCAAATCTTCTTGTGTTGGAGAATTTAGTGGAAACAATGTCGGCACTACAACGAGATCCATTATTATTTTAGATCCTGACATTGAAGAGGCCCACATGCTAAAGTCATGGTTTAAAAAAGAAGGTTTGACTGCAGCTTCTACATCTTTGACAACAAGATCTCCTTTTGGCCATCAACAAAAAAAAAATAACAATTGCTGATATTTACAGTATGGATTCCTTAGAGAAACAAACATTCTTCCAATTAAAAGGAACAATAACAAAAATTGGGATGGAAAGTTTTTACTACATTTCTTGCCCATCCATCATTGATGGGAAAAAATGCATGAAAAAACTTATTCCACAAAATACAGGGATGTGGTTTTGCCCAAAATGCAATGCCGAAGTAATTGATTGTGATTACAGATACTTACTGAAAATTGACATAGAAGATCAGACTAGTGAGTTAGCTTCAATTGTTGCTTTCGAAGATGCGGGATCTACAATTCTTGGGAATAATGCCAAAGACTTCTATTTATTATCCTTAGATCCAGATCTAATCAAGGAAATTGTCTCCAAAGCTCTATGGACATATCATATCTTCACACTATTAGTGAAGATAGAAACTTTTAAAGGAATACCACAGTTGAAATGTGTTATCATAAAAGAAATAATCTTGCATTTCACAAAAAAATGCAACAACATCCTTCGAGAAGTTCAAACATCTCGATATCGTAGATAGATATCGCAAAATGTATTCCTCGCTTTTTTACAATTCCTATTATCATATTTTATAAGTACAATTTTACACCATATATTGTTTCATTCCTTCTCATGAAATTATTTTATATAGTATTGAAATAAATATTCATCCTCCATTGTATCTAGCATTATCTAAGTACACAAATTCACATTCTTATCATCTTTTTTCTTTTAAAAAATGAGGTAAGTTGCTACATTACACATGAAACTATCTACATGTATAAAGGAAAATTACTAAAATGTTCTTTCAAACACATTATTCAAATAAAAAATTCACATAAAACTATTCAAAACTTAAATTTCTTTCTCCTCTTTTACTTTTATACAATAACATGGTTGTTCTCTCCAAATAACATTATTTTTTTCCACTCTCTTGCTTATAGGTACCATAACTTTTGCGAATGTCTTCTTCTTGTAATGATGAATGTGCCAGAAGATACTATGCAACAAATAAAGAATGAATAAATGCACGTCGACGCAAGATTTATCAGGCAAAAAAAGGCATTAGAGAATGTCAAAAACACAAAAAGCAGAAGGAAAACCAACATTCCTCGTCTAAAACGACCCACCCCAAAAACAACCCTCCTTTGCAGTTATCAAACTCTCTATCTTTTCATTAAACCTCTCAAATAAATACATCCATACCTCATTTCCCTAACCCATCCTTCGCACATGCTTTCAACAACGTTTATACTAATGAAGCACATCGATATTTCTATGCAAAGATTGATAAAATTGCACCTAAATTCCCATGCTCCATTTGTCTTTAATCATATCCTAGAATACACGTCTGCAAATCCAGCTAAATGTATTTCGGCTCCATATGCATCTCTGAAACAAAGGGTCATCGCTTCTCATTATCAAACAACATGGACCCTGGTCCTCAACCAATTGTCCTTACATCTCTTTCACAAATAGAAGAAATGCTCATTGCTAGGGTTAACCCTATATTGTAGATAACACATGCACGTGGTGGGCAATATAAATACAGTGGCCACACAATTTGTTTTCCTCAAGACATTACAAAAATCGTAAACATGGTGCCACGACGTGTTGAAGACTTGAACATTCTAGTTGTCACTCATCATAGTAGTGACCATAAGGCTTATGATTGCATTGTCAGTAGACATCGCGTTCTCGCTGCATTAGAATACAAATTGGCAAATGACCTATACTATAAGAATGCTCATATTTATAACAATGCACTAGCATCCTTACCAGAAATCCCCATTGATGTCTCCTCCTCCTTCGCCATTCCAATAATACAGAAACAACTATCCACCTTTCACTTGAGCCACCACATGAGCCCATCGAAGATTCCGCAAACCCATCCCTACACCAAACATCATCATTCGTACCCATTATTCCTAATACAAATACATAAATCCAAGAAATATGCCATTATTTACATGCTTACAACCACCATTCTGATACTAGAATTGAATGGCCAACAATTGGCTTATCCACAATCAATGAATACAACACAAAAGGTCTACTCTCTATCGCTTTCCCCACCCTTTTCCCCACAGGAGTTGCAATGCAAAATCGACCAAGAATGAAAGCAGTGTAGTTACATGAATCTGCACTTCATCTCATATGTTACTATGATAACAGATTTGGAAAGCACCCACGCTTTCATTATTACATATATAATCTCATGATGCGACATTGCAGTCAAGCAACAACCTTGATTTTTGTGAAAAAGAACATCGCGGATAACTTTCCAACATCTATTCAAGATCTGAACATCCGGTTAGAACAATTTCCAGATGAGCAATTGGCAGAGCAAGTCATGGGATTCGGTTTCTCTTTACGTGGACCAAGATATTTTTGGCACAAAGCTAAAAATGAACTGATGGACATGATATCTCAACTCGGTTGTCCGATGTTGTTCTTCACATTAAGTGCAACTGATACAAAATGGCCTATATCTTCATGCAATTATGCCCGGATATCAACCTTCTAATATTCCAAAACAACAAAAATGGAGAAATGATAACATTATCTCTAACCCACATTTAACATCACTATATATGCACCATAGATTAATATCATTTCGTGAGGTTATCTTAGAGAAACACTTGCAGACAAAAGACTACTGGTATAGGTACACATTCTACCGCATTTTTTTGTAACACTCTAAACATCATACCTCACCTACTACAAAATTATCTTACAAAAATGCATACTTGACAGGTATGAATGGCAACATAGGGGATCTGCACACATCCATGGTTTCCTTTGGATATAAAATGCACTTGATATGGAAAGCCTCAATTGGGAAGAAACAAAAGAAGTTGATATTACTAGGCAGTTCTTAGACAAATATATTTTTGCCTGGAACCCTCGTACTCCATCAATTTCAAACCAACCAATTGTTGGGCCAAATCTCGAAGACCCTTGTCTATTGTCCATACTGCAAATCTTCAGAACCAATCCTTTCAATGATTATGAACAACTCATTAATTACGTTGAACATCACACAAAATGCACCGAAAGCACATGCCTAAGAAAGAATGGATCCTCATTTCAATGTCGTTATAAAGAACCATGGGAATTACATCCAAAATCATCCTTATTCATTGACTCTAATGGCCAAAAAACATACACCTCTATTCACAACGACAATCGACTCAATACCCATAACCCTACCATCCTATATATTTGGCGTGCAAATATTGCTTGCCAACCAGTACTCTCCATACACGCTGTACAAAAATATATCGCCAAATATGCATCCAAAGCAGAAAAAAAATCTGAAAGCTTCCACCACATGCTACATAGAATTGTCCTCACTTCACCCATTGCTGACCCAACAACATTTGCATTTTGAAAATTTCTTGCAGAAACCCTTGTTGATCATAACAATGGAGCACAAGAAACCTACCATATGCTGCAAAAATTACCATTAACACTATGTAGTTGACCATTCTTTACTTTAAACGTAAGCCAAAAAATTCTTATGTGCCTTCCACCAACAAATACCACCTCCACTACATCTCCCCACATCATAGATACATATATCCAACGCCCTTCTACCCTAGAATCCACATCACTTATAGAAGTAGCAAGATCCTGGTCATATGATCCTTGTCGCAAAACAAACAAATGGAAACAAAGACCTACAAAAGCAATTATTCGGGTCATACCACGTTACTCCTCCATACCATCCACAACCGAACCTTGCTATGCTGACTTTTGCAGAGTTGAACTTATGCTATACAAACCATTTCGCCATATTATACAAGATATAGGAGATTTTGCTACAAAATTCATCGCAAATTGGCAAACATTTCGTCCATTCTACAAACCTTGGCATCAACACCGCACACTATCTGATATTGAATCTATCGTAAATGATAACTCAACTATTCATGAAACCAATCCTCCAGACACCATGGAAATAAATGAATGGGAACTACTTTCCCAATTATACCCTACAAATGAGCTCCTCATAAATGACCTTGACATGCTTGGCCTTCATGGTTTTGATGACAACCATAACTGGAATCATACCACTATCCCATTACATCTACAAAATATTGCCATACAATTCATTGAGAATAGCCGCTCCATCCAACGTATTCTTCAAACACATCAACATATCCTGGCAACCCTTACTACATTATCTCCAATGCAAAGAAAAGCTCTAAATATTATTTCTAATCATTCTGTTAACAAGGATTGTTTAACCACTCTCAAAATGATAATACACAACACTGCTGGTACAGGAAAATCCCTGCTTATCAATTGTATCAAAGATATGCTCTTAACCCTTGCAAGCCCAGAACCTTCACCGATCATGCTCCTCGCCCCTACAGGGGTTGTTGCCTTCAACATACAAGCATCAACAACCCATTCTGCTGTCCACCTTTCTATAAAGGATCTTATGCACCTAGAAGGCAATGCTCTTGCAAAATTCCAAGAAGAACTCAAGCATATAAGGTACATACTAATCGATGAAATGAGCTTCATTGGGCCAAAGCTTCTCATCCATATTGACAAATGTCTTCGAGAGGAATTTCCACAACAAAGAAACACTCCTTTTGACGGTTGTTGCATTATATTGGTTGGTGATCTCGGTCAGTTACCGCCCGTCAAAGACATACCTCTCTATGCAGGGACGAGCCATGGAAGCGCACTGTGGAACACCTTCAACACAGTGATCACATTAGACACAATATTTCATCAACAAGGCGACAACGTCACCCAGGTTACTTTCAGGAACATCCTCTAGAACATTAGAGATGCAAATCCAATAATCGACGACTACAACATACTCATGCCGCGCACAGATTCCTTTTATCAGAAGATGAAATACATTCCTTCCATGATTCCATGCATCTATTTCCAACAAATGCTCAAGCAATGGTCCATAATAAGCAAATGATAAAATCTCTAAACAAGCCAATCGCAAGATCCATTGCTGAAGATGACAACACATATTCCAACATTTCGTGAGAAGACGAGCAACTTGAGTGAATTGTGTTACTATGCAATGGCGAAAAAGTTATGTTAACTTCCAACCTTTGGGTTTCATCCAGACTTGTTAATGGTTCCCTCAGAGAAATTGTAACCATCTTTTACAAAGAATCAATTACACCACCACAAATTCCAACATTTGTTGTTGTAGCTTTTCCCAAATACATTGGTCCCCCTTGGGATGAAAGAAATCCCACTCGCTTGCCTAATCCAACAATAAAAAGAAATGGCCGTACACAAATTCCACTAAAGATGGCTTGGGCTTTAACCATACATAAATCTCAAGGTATGACACTTCCAAAAGCAACGATTAACATTGGGAAAACTGAACATCAAGGTATCACATTCACAACAATTTCAAGAGTACCTTCTCTATAAGATCTCCTGATTTGCCCTGCATTCAGTTTTGATTGTTACAATAAAGTGAAGGACAACAAAAACATTTCTCGCAAAAAACACGCAGAAGAAATTCTCCATTCAATGCCACCTCCAGATAATCTGCTCCAATCCATACTTTAACATCGCCAAAAGGTTTCTTCTATTTATTAGGCTCATTCTATTTCATAACATACCTTTCATATCTTTCAACAACAATCAAATTTAATCACTATTAATCATGTTCGCAAATATTACAATTTCTTTATATTATTTATACATTCGATTCTAACATTTTCTTTCTTTTGCAACAGGACATATGGACTCAAAAATAGCACAACTATATAACTATTGGGAGCAAATTGAGGCATAAATACTTACACTGCAACATATACAAAACATATTTCTTCTGGTACCAAATCTAGCAGTACCATTATATCGCCTTCGTCCAACTATACAATTATTACTACAAATAAAATCTTCCCTGCAATGCATAAACCACATTCATCAACGTGACAAAATGCGAAAAATACGAGAAGAATTGCAATCAAGAAATATGCATCTCCAATTATGCATAAATCTCCAATGGTCTTCAGTATGCCATCATTCACCATGCATCTATGACTAACAATATTGAAATCCCCATGGCAAAGGTAACTTCATTTCCATTCATTCCAATTTCATTTTAACACAACTCACATGCAAAATATACAAATAAATTTCCACACTTAATTTACATATTACAAATCCTAACAAAATATACATTTTGCAGGTTCATTACTGCTTCTTCCGGTCTTTGACGCATTTTCAAATATGGAATGACAACCACAATTTTCTTCAGAATATTATATTTCTTCTCTAACCTCTTTCGTTACAATTTACTACTTGCATTTTCCGACTGAAACTTGAAAAAGGATGTTTCAAGATCAAATACCATTTTGATAGTTTATGTCTTTACAACCAATTCATTATCAATGGGTTTTAACATATTTTTTTAACAAAATCAATTTATTTTAATGAATATTATACATGGTTTAAATATATCTTGATATTAATTAAAATTTTCGTTTAAATAATCATTTCTTAAATAACCCTATCCAAATCAATATGGATACCCAGGTGTTGTTCGCGTGGATTCATTTGTTTACCTTCACCTTCAACTAGGCAATCTTTATCCAGATAAAAAGGTTTCTAAACAACTTCAATGACTATTTATGACTATTTTTATTGCATTTTATAGACACTTTAAACCCCAAATAGGGTTTTAGGCATGGCTTCCTCAATTGAAACTCATTATCATCGACCCTTGCTTTCAAAAATGCCCATTCACATTTCAATATTCTTCCACACTCTATGCCTTATGGTGTTTCTTTTGCAACATTAGGTGCAAATGCTAGTTAAATGTATGTCAATATTAATGAGTAAAAAAATATTTAATTGATAACCCATATTAAATATTTTATTATATACAACATTATAAAATTTTATTTTAACAATTTTTTTTCAAGATATATATGAAGTTGACATCAAGATAATTGAAATATTTTTGGAAAGTATAAGGTTTAAACATCTTACTCACACAATTTTTTTACTTCTAATTACTTCAAAATAAATTCATTTTTTTATTACAGTGGACACTATTTTTCTATTTAGAATTACACATCTCCTCATATTTGGCAATATAATTTATTTATATTTTAAATGGAGAGATAGACCAATACAGTTATACATCTCTTTTTCTATTTAGAACATAATTTATTTTCGTTTTAAATGGACAATTGCACATCTCCTCATATTTGGCAACATAATTTATTTTACCAATAGAATTACACATCTACTCATGTTTGGCTATAGATTGAGACTCATCTAGATAGTAGAATGAACCTCTTCACTCAATGAAATTAATAATCACTAATAATTAATTACAAATTTATAATAAAAATTTTACAGGAAAAAGATTCCTAAAACATGAAATTAATGTTGAGAAGAATCTATACCTTGTAAATATTACCCATATTTAACTAAATATAAGAAATTATAATAAATTCTTCTTATTTTTATACTATTAATTTTATTTGTAAAGAAAAAATTGATAATAAATCTGTATTTATACTTTGTAATGAAAAACACTTCATGTTTTTATTTTTATTCACATTTCCAAAATTAAATGAAGTACTTTCAGAAGTCTGAGTCTTAGTTCAACCGATAATATATAACATTCTCTACCATGAATATTATAATTTTTTTCCCTAAGAATCTCACCACCTTCCGATTCCGAGTCCGCGACATTACAAAAACTATTTGGAATATCATCTCTAACATTTAGTTGAGTGACCGAAGATAACTTGGAGTGTTTGAAGATCTGTCCACCCCCCTCGCAATCTCATATATGATATCAACATCAATTTGTTTCCACTTCATACCTTATGGTACAGTTCTCACTTTCCCAATGTCGACCAACAAACGTGTATGTGGATTCAAGTGGAAAGGAAAAATTAATAATTATTTAAGTAAATTTAGTTTTATCATTCAGACAGTTGTGTAACTATAGGGATTTATGTAACGAAATATTTGTATTAAAATGGGGATTGTCAGAGAAGCTTAATGTAACTTGGAGATTCATTTTTAACTAAAGTAATAAAAATTCCAATCCCTTGCCCCATGGAGGTTTCTTTGACACATTGTCAAGATTTTACCATGTAATTCCTTGTGTTTCTTGGTATATGATTTGGTTTTTGTTATTTATGTATTTATTTCTCAATTAGATGTTAAATGGGCTCAAAATACTAACAAGTGGTACCAAAGTTGAGGACGAGAAGAAGCTAAGTGGGGTTTCATAAGAAATCGAAGGCTAAGCCACAAAGAGGTCGAAGAAGAACCTCGGGCCCACAAGGTCAATTTTTTTTAAATTGTGAACAAAGTCGTCATTTTATTTTGAAGGGAGGAGTTATTTATTTTTTGTGTGCCATCGTGCCATCAGAAAGTTGGTAATGTGATTGTCTACAATCAAGAATTTATGAAGACCATTTTGCATTGAGTGATTAGGGAGCCACATTCTTCAAATAGAACAATTGTCGCATGTTTGGAGTGTAACCCAAGTCGCTATGTGTGGAGAAACTTGTTTTTCATAGAAATTTGAGTTACCGTAAAGACAAAGACATACAAGAGCCACCAATTGATTAAGGTAGTGGAGCCACCGATCAATTGAGGGAGCAGAGTCATCGGCTCATTGAGGGAGTGAAGCCACCCATCGATTGAGGAAGTAGAGACATCGGTCAACTAAGAGGGGAAGAGACAGCTTTGCGTCAGAAATACAAAGAGAAGACATCGAAAAAATATAGAGAGACAACCTCAAACCAGAAACACACAGAGAAGTAGCTAAAAAAATAGTGATAATCCGTCAGAAAAACAGAGAGAGACAACCTCGCACCAGAAAGATAGAGACAAGTCATTGGAAAAACAGAGAGAGACAACCTTGCACTGAAAAAGAAAAGAGAGAGAGGAGCTGCTGGAGAGATAGGGGGACTGTACCAGTCTTCTAGAAATTGAAAACACGGGTATTTTTGATTTGGCAGCAGAAAAATGTTTTGTTGAAATTTTTTAAATTTTGAAGAGTTAAGTTGGGTTTGTAAAAATAAAGTGGGATTCTGGAAAATTATGACATAAAATTATTGAATTTTTTGGTTTCTTGAAAGAAAATTTGATAGCGGGTTTGAAATTTTAAAAAATAGAAACCCTAATTAAAGAAACCAAAACAAAGAAATTCAGAAAAAACATAATTGAAGGAAAAGTTAAAAAGGGAAAAACCCAGTTGGAGGACCCAACAGAATTTTATCATTAATAAAGTTATTTTAAAGAGCCCATGTAGGAAGAAATATAAAAATGGACTAATGTTGAGTTTGAGGTAGAGAAGTTCACTGGTAAAAACAACTTTGCATTTTGGAAACTAAAAGTAATGGATTTGTGGGTGCAACAAGGCTTGAACAAAGCTTTATATGGGGTTCGGAAGAAACCTGTTGGCATGACAGATTTGGATTAAGATGAATTGGATGACCTAGCTCCCAGTACCATCAGGTTGTGCCTGGAAGATGAAGTTCTCTTCAACATGGTTGAAAAAACCTCATTAGTAGGTTTGTGGCAGAAGTTGGAAACATTGTATATGACAAAATCTTTAACCAACATAATTTATTTGAAGAGGCAACTATATAGCCTTCAGATGGAGGGTACTAAAATTGCAGAAAACTTAAGTGGTTTTAATACACTTATTTTCCAATTGTCATATATGGATGTGAAATTTTAAGAATAAGATAAAGTTATTACCTTGTTATGTTCCTTGCTTGAGTCTTGGGATCATTTTGTGACTTCTATCAATTTGAGCACAACTGAATATTTGGAATTTGATCTTGTTGTGGGAGCTCTGTTATCTGAAGAAGTATGGAGGAAGTATAGCATTGAAACTTCTGCACCAGAAGCCATGCTAGCTAGAGGTCAGTGCAAGGAAGGAGGGGAGAAAGAAAGAAGTTCTTCCATATCGAAATCAAAAGGCAAGAAGTGTAAAGCTAAATGTTGATACTACAACAAAATAGAGAATCTTAAGAAAAATTATTGGAAAGAAACAAGTCTGTTAAAAACTCA
Organism: Pinus taeda; assembly: GCA_000404065.3. Classification (NCBI taxonomy): domain Eukaryota; kingdom Viridiplantae; phylum Streptophyta; class Pinopsida; order Pinales; family Pinaceae; genus Pinus; species Pinus taeda. The sequence goes on from APFE031681364.1 coordinate 135,678, forward strand.
AAGAATTAATCCAATCAAGTTGAGTTAGGTATGATTGATGAAGTTTTATCTACTGAATTAGGTATGGTAGATGAAGCTTTTCTTGTTTTCAATGTTTCTCCGAATTATGAAAATTGGTTGTTAGATTTTGGTGTTTCTCATCACATGAGTCTGCATAGAAATTGGTTCACTTCATATCAAATTGTGAATGGTAGTTCTGTGTTTATGGGTAATAATATACCTTGTCAAACTATTGGAATGGGAAAGGTCAGAATTAAAATATATGATGATACAGTTAGAACATTAACTAATGTTAGACATGTACTTGAGTTGAGAAAGAATTTGATTTCTTTGGAAGTACTGGACTCGAAAGGTTACAAATTTACAGGTAAAAATGGAGTGTTGAAAGTGTCTAGTCAATTTAACGTCTTAAATTGCTGTACATAAATTATCAATCCGGGTATCGTAAATTGATGAAGTGTGGTGCACCATATGTGCTTAGTTAACGTTTTTCTTACTTTAGTTTGTTTTTGGATTTATCTTTCCCTAATGTGTGATGGCGAGGATGAAAGTGAAGTATGGAGTATAGATGGTGATGGTTTCTACAACGATTTTCTCAAACTTGAAAGTTCTTAAAAAGAAAGCTTTAAAACAACTAAACTGAAATCAATTCTTAAGAGGAAGTAAATGCATCAAACAATGAACTAATGACAATGGCCCAGTATCCTTGCTGCTGAATGAAAAGAAAGTAAAAACTAAAAGCAAAGCAACTAATTCACACTAATTAAACTCTTCAGATCCTTTACCCTTCAGCTCAATCTACCTTGTGGGAAGTAATCATGAACAAGTCAAGAAATATGATATCTAAATGGCAAGAAATTAAATTGCATAAAAGAAACTAGTCACACTACTTGAACTCTTTTGGTCCTTTACCCTTCAGCTCAATCTACCTTATGGAAAGCAACCATGAGTAAGTAATATGACAACTAAATCAAACTACAGTTAGTAATATTCTGATTATTTGCTGATATAGCCATTTGACCACAGAAAGAAATCATAAATTGATGAACAGTATGATTTCTAACTAGCAGAAAAATAAATAAGCAAATCACAACTTGAAAAGGACCATGCTGAATTAAAACGCCAGAAAATAAAAGTTAGCAAGAAGGACAAGATGATCTCATATGCCAAAAGTTATCAAAAAGATGAAAATATGCCAATAGTTATCACTAATCTACAATCAACCAGTTGAACACACTTGCATGAATTAAAATTGCATGAATGAAAAATCTAATCTATCAAACTTGAAAGCAATCAAATGACATAATGAAATCAAAGCAAATATTTACAAAATGAAATCTACTCTACCTTACATTCTAATATGCTTCTTGACATCTACTTCACATCTCCTTCCATGTTGAGAACATCAAAGCTTTATTCAATTCTTCAAAATTACAAAGTACAACAAAGCTCTCCAAAGCTTTTCAAAGCCATCAAGGAAGAACTACAAACTCCAAG